>JAGDQP010010792.1:34326-54719 GCA_022664845.1 Lepisma saccharinum
GTCCTATTGATAACTCTTTAGGAACAACTGCCGAAGTATGTAACATGCCAAACTCCAGCTCTCGTGACTGGATATCTGTTCTTTCTCGAGGAGGACTTACCAATCCAACAGCAGAATCGGTACGAAAAGTCTCTGAATTTGAAATTGTATTTGCGGGATTTCATGAAAGTGATCTTTGAAAACGTAAAGGAGTTATTAAAACCTTGTGTTCTATTTTGAAGAAAAGGTTTCCTGAAATCGACGAACGAATAATATCCAAATATGTTAGAACCAGAACATTTATTCGAATTCGGCACCTGAATCAAAAAGCGAATTGAAAATCTATAAACAATAAGAAGAATCGGCAGTGGATTTCGTCAAGTGATACATAAAAGTGTTAGTGTTAAGTAGTGGAAGTAGTTGTGCATAAGTTCTATGCAGTGTGGAAGTGGTCTATAGACATTTTATGGAAGTTATTTATCTAAAAATAACAAAATTCTATAACAATAGCAATAAACACTGGGGAATTTGTTGTTTATTATGAAATACTTTTCCTTGTGAAGAAGAGGAATACTTTTCCTTTTCGTGTAGCAACGAACAAAAAGGCTGAGACTGGAAAAAACAAGGTAGGTGTATAGTTATATTTTTATTTGAAGGGAAGGCTTATACATTTCATCGTTATTCCGATTTTGGATTCAACATAGAGCCTGGCCAACAGCTTCCCTAATCCTTCCCCCTCTATCCAGGCCTGAGCCTTAGATGCCTAAAGGACATAAATAATGCACCCCTCCCTGAATTAACAATGTTATCAGTTGTTAGGCCTTTCAAAAGAAAGCTTGTTGTATTTGTTTTCAATGGTTCATTCATCAGTTGTTATTTTGACGTTGGCCAACAAACTCTCCTCCCTCTCTCACCGCATCACTCTCTCTCTCACTCTTTCGTACACACACACAAGCTACGCAACCCACCTTGCCTGTACTGGTTTTAAAGGAGCAATAACTTGTCCCTTTTAAAAATTGAAAAAGAGTCATTTTTGTTTAATAAGAAATTGACCAATGAAAATGGATTTATTGGTCATGCTTGTTTCATCTGTCAACTTGAGACTTCTGGGTGGATGTGTTTGAACGTGTATGCTTCTGGAATAAATCCTCCTTTGTGCCATGTAAATAGGACAATTGCGAGGCGATCAGTGACCGTTCGAAGTGAGTCATACGAAATTAAGCTAATTTCTTTGTATATTTCGATATCACTGATTTTAGATTAAAGATTTATTTATTGCTCATCACAATCACAAGTACGTACAAGTAAATATTGTAAGCCGAATTACGGGATAGAATAATTTGTGTGCAATCAAAATATTCCGTAGTGCGGTATGGGGGGACAAAATGTGGTTTGATTTCCCCCCCCCAAAAATCAACATTTCCTTGATTTTTTAAACTAAAAGAAAGCTGTAGCTATTAGTTAATTATGGCCTCACTGGAAAGAATTTTGAGGTGTGTTTTTTTTTTCAGAAATTAAATTGTTTTATCCTTATATTTAATGGAACCCAGAAAAAAATAGTGGAAATAGTCGGTGCATAAAATGGTTGTGTTTATACATTTTTCCGCATTCTGGTGACCACATTTGTGTTCAATCAACACAGCAACCGAGTTGAAGTCGAGGATTCTCAAGATTCTCTTTGTGCTAATAGGACAGCCTCCATTGTGTTGAACCACCGAGATCAACACCATTGATATTATTTGAGTTGAGTCAACAAAAAAAAAAAAAAAAAATGGTTGTCGGCCTGGGACATCGAAAAAGAAAAAGATTATAAAATGCCTTTTGAAGAATCAGATTTTCTCGTCACCTTACCCTCATTCTGATCAAGAATAATCTTTTCTGAAACTGCTATTATTTGTGTGTATATCATAGTTCCGAAACCTTTTTTCATACCTATTTCCACAGCATGTAATTGCGCAATGCATGCCCGGCATAGTGTTTTGCATGGTCCTTTTTAAATGATAATTTCCCTCTACTTCACTCATCAGTACACAACATTATATTCCTATTCTATATTCTTCAGAAAATAATAATATTTTAGATAAAATGTTGACCTATTTGTTTTCTATTTAACTGCGTGCATTTGATTTCTATTGTGCATTGCATGGCCTAGTCCTAAACACACCAGACGCAATGTTCCACCTGAGCGACAGTTGGCGGCCACCGGAAAATTCATCTTGAAAAAAATAACTGTAGTTACAAGTTTCCTCGTAGATGGCAGCACTGATAATTCCATCTGTCTGCACAGGTTCATGGTTTAGCATCATCAACAACAAATAACAAAGTGAAAGCAAATGTATATATATATAAATGGACTCAATATTTTGTAAACATGCTGAGTGATACTTCTTTGCGTTTGAAACAACCTTTAATGAACAACAGTTTTCACAAATACTCAGGCAAACAAAATATGTGGGTCTGACGTTTTTGTGATGCACAGTACTAATAACGGGAATCCTGAATATAATTATTACTTTTATTTTTTGGAGGGGCCATAAATGAGTATTTTAAACTCTGGTCCCCAATTAAATAATAAACTTAGCGGGGATTAGAGGCCTGAAATTTGTATTGCTCATTTATTGATACTTTTAAGCTTTTTTTTTAAATGAAGCTTGAAAATAATTTTGTGGAAAGTAAAACAAATTATTCTGAACAGTTGCTTATGGCTTCTTTCCTGACGTTTACACCAAAAACATAAATGTTGTTTATAAAACATTAAGCTGATAATTTCAAGAAGTCTTCGTTAAGAGACATTTTTATACAATCAATATCTAAGCGGATAAGCTAGGCACTGTACTTTCAGTTTTCTCTAGTTATTTATTGTTATAATACAATTGTTGTAGGATTCTTAAAGAACTAGAAGGATATTTAGAGATCCCTTAGCATGAATCATTATGTAAATGATTATTGTTGGACCTTAGCATAGTACGGAATGGAATAAATCCTAAATTTGAATTTTATTTTTGGCCTTTAGGACTTAGGCCGGGATAGGGGAGGGGAAAGGTGTCGACCAGAGCCAGTCTTGAATCGGAAATTGGAATAACGACGAAATGTATCTAATGGAATAACAGCGATGGGAATAAAGCCTATCGGAATAACAATCAATGGAAATGAAGCGATCGGAAAGAACCCGAAAGAAATAAGTCCGGCTGAAGTAGAATCAAAAGAAAATGCTTTGATTTGAAGAAAGCCGAAGGGAGTATAATCGATGGGAATAATATCGTAAGGAAATATTTCGATCGGAATAACACACAAAAGAATAATGTAAGTTGGAATAACATCCAAATGAAATTGAACGATCGGAGTTAAACCGATTGGAATAAAGCCGAAGAGCGTTGACTGGGTCGAGGAATAGCACACAGAAAGGAATAACATCGAGTGGAATAACGTCGAAAGTCTAGCAGTTTCAATAATACGGAAAATCAATGGATAGGATTGATTGATAGGAACATTAATTGACTGATATTATAATATAATTATTTTCATTCTTTGCAGTGTTGCAGTATCGTATTCTTTTGGAAATTTGTTTCTACTTTATTCCAATAATGAATAAAATATAATCGACAGTCATGGGCTGGATCGAGGCCCTCGTCATACTCTAACCCACATAGCACATAATGTATAATAGATATCTGAAAAAGGTATAGAGCCAGATAACGTCTAAGGTCTAATTTTAATAACTATTATACGGTTAATAGATATTCAAGATTGATTTTGCAGCTTGCAGCCTTTTTGTCAATTCGTGGATATCTATTATACGTCTATTATATATACGTATGTTCCATACGCTACGTGTTTGTCTTTTGTTCATTCAAGGCTTAACGGAAGGGGCTTGTTATTTGTTTGAGCGATTCAGCAGTTAGCAAACGGGGTTGAGGCAGTTACCAGCTAATGGAAAGTTGTGTGGTGAAATATTTTTGATATGTGTTAGAAAAGCGACCAAAATAAAAGAATAATTAATCTCCGAAAGAAAAACATCAATCAGGTGAGTAATTATAATGTCATTTCTCTACTTAACGTATTAGAATTCCTACATGAAATGAGTTAACACTAATTTAAATTATTCATTTTCAATTTACAAGTGGCGCAACAAATTAAAATTAACTACAAAGTTAGTCGTGTCGTCTGAGTGTCTCCAAAGTCGCGGGTTGGAATCCTACCTAGGTCAAGGATGTTTGTGAATTTTAACAAACATTGCATTCATTTAATTGTGAGAGGCGAAGTCGAAAGGTGCTAAAAATGGCTCATACAAAACAAAGTTTATCAATGTTTTAAATATTAGAATAGTCTTCCCCGAAAATGTAAATAAAAAACAAAATCTTCCGTGTCGATAGCAGTCCATTTATTTCTGTTTCTTCGTACAAGTGACCTTAGGATATTTAAAAAATGCACCTTGAAAGCATATGAAGAGGCAAAAGTAAGTTGAAGTAATAAATCCTCCTTCCTTACTTCAAGACAGAGCTTCTAAAATTTCATCGGATTTTTATTTATTGTCTTAATGTGAATTTCAGTCGTAAGTTGAAATATACTAAACGGCGTGTTATGGACCTAAAGCAGATTTATTATCATATCAAGAATATTAATTCTCAGAATACCACAATCTTAAACTGGATTTTTTTTAAAAATTTATCACATTGTTTGAGGTAAGTGAAAATGGCATATCATTTAAAACGCGTACACTTGCTAACTAAGAATGTTCTATTTGTCACCATCAAGCAAAATGTCTATGCAAATACTTTATTGTACCTAAACTATTTTTTTTATTAATAAATATTAATTCGAGGCTGTGTTGTTTCTTTCTTAGCAAAATGCCCTATTTATATTATTTCAAACTCTTTTCTGTGAGCTACAGCAGCAACTATGACCTAAGCCCGTGACTCGGAGGAATCACTCTTCGAGTAAAGGGATGGGAAGGGAACAGCCAGGGTCTCACTTGACTTACCATCTCGATATTGGTTTTGTGAACCTGGGGAAAGCCATGGGAAAGTCAGGACAGCTGCATATATCTTTAAAATTGCAATCCATATTTTTCCGACGTACTGAATTTTCATTGTTCGCTTAAGTATGAAGATGATGTAATGTATGAATACTTTAAACTTAAGTGTTTTTTACATTCCGTATTGAAATTCGTGGTCAATATGTACTGTACAGTTATTATAAACATTTTCAACATTACAAATCCTCTGTATTTCAGGTGTTGTGTCAAGTGATTATAAGTAGATTGAAAAGAGTTTGAAGCAAAAAAAAAAAAAGTTTCACGTTTCCATTGCAAAAATAAAATATATATTATCCATGCACAACTGAAAATACAATGAAAACGAAAATAGATTCCCCTTAAATTAATTTATATAAAGTTATTACCTCATTTTCATCAATTTCAAACTTTTCCTCTTTCACTTCTATTGGATATTGCATGGCCTTGCACTCGTCTTCATTTGAAGCCATCTCTGTTTTTATTAAGTTGATTTATTAAGGACAAGTTACTTCATATGAAAAATTACCGTCTCACATACTTATTTAAAGAACTATACAAATAATCAATCACCGCTTTATATGTTTGAAAGGTACTTGAAATAGTCTAATCGTTTTGATATTTTTTGGCTTCAGAGAAGAAAGTAAAGCTGCTAACACTCTCTGTGGAAGGATTCTTCCTGAAACAAAATGAGAAAAACAAAGTTACATTTTATTAACAGTGAGTCATCACAACGATATGCACGTGTCAAACGGGTTAAGTACATCTTGATTTTTTGCGTAGTAATTTGAATTAGAGTCACAGCTCTAAGAACGATCTTCGGCATGTTTTACAAAAATAAAAACTTCTGATTCACGTGGTTTGGAAAGACCAAACTAATTCTTAGCAAAACTACTAAACAACCGAACTTCACTAAAACATTTATTTAGTCCGCTTTGGTATGTGACTCTCTATATAATCAATTCGAATAAGTTCAAGAGGAGTACGATATATTTGAATTATTTATTTTCTCAAACTAGTAATTACGCTTGGAAGGATATATTGCAATTTCATTAAGATAATCTCTGAACAAAAAACAGACTAAAACAGCAGGTTCATCTGAGTACTTGTCTGAGTCATTCCGCATCAAATCATTCACAAAAAAACGTGAAAATGTCAATACAGCAGATTTTTATGAAACTAGGGATGGTTAAATAATTTCTGACACTGAGGCGAAAATTGTAATTTCTACTGAAATCCGTGGTGAGGTTTGAAAGTTACAGAGATTCACAAATATGGCAAAAAATGAAGAAAACCTGCGCGCGACACCATATGCAAAAAGAAAAACAAGGTAAGTTTCTTTGTATTCGTCCTAGAGACATCACTTTCATTTTATGGCATTCAGAATGAAATAAGCTATCGTCTGGAATGAACCGCAGGGTAGCAGATGAGGTGCGGTGACAAATTGCAGAATTGCGAATTCAGCGTACTATCTCACCACCGACCCCACCCTTCACTGACAAAAGTGCCTGTACAGATAATTCGTAATATGTCAAAAACTGTGATGGAGAAACAAGAAGAAGTGGATGAAAATGTTTTCAACCAAAACTCTTTTTCAATCATCATCTCGTTGTATCTCCATCTATTGTCTTAAAGGCCGAAAAAACATAAATTTTGAAAAAAAAAAAAAACAGGAAACGTTGTTCGTTTTCCACGAAGCAAAAAACCGTGGTTTTATTGACATTTTTTTTTTTTTTTTTTATTTTGCCTTTTCATCACCAATATCCACTACTTAACACAATAAATGCATTTCTTGTTTAGGTTTCGTTCAGTTGGATGATCTTACGTTAAAAAATGTACAAAAAATCAATTTACATTCAGAATGCAATATATCTCATTAGCCCCTTTTACATGAGAGAGACGTTCTGTTCCCTTCTGGCCCTTAGGCATCTTTGGCTCAGACCTTGAAAACAGATTTTGCTTCAAAACTTTGTCAGACGCAGTCCCATTGTGGGTTTATTTTTAAATGCATGTTTTGAACATTAACTAATTTATTGATCATAAAATGTTGTTGGGGACCCCGTAAAAGAAAAAGAAACGTTATTTTCCAAAGTAACACAAAAAAAAACGTTTTTTTACACTTAATGTTTCCGTTTTTTAGAACACTATCTCCATCGCAGTTTTTGGCGATTCCACGTTAAAAGAGCGATAACAAAAATAGTGAAATCGGAAAGACCGAGATGCACAATAAACATATGACAAAAAGAACGAAATCTAAAAGGACGAAAACCGAAAGAGCGCATTAAAGGGCAAAATAGAAAAACAACGAAACGTGGAAATATATAAAAAGACAAAATGCATGTAATTGTAAAGCATTCTCGGCAACGGCATTTCCACATGGGCTTGGACAGGGTTTTGCGTTGGAGGAGAATTTTAACACGAATATAGAATGTACGATAATTCGAGTATGATATATACTAAATTTTATAATTGTCTAGGTGTATCGATGAGACCTGACCGACATATCCCTTTACTATATAATATTCCTTGTACTAGTCATAATCAATATTACTTTTTTCTGTCGTGCTGGAAAAGGATATTTAACCTACGTGTATTATTAATGTCTTCTGTACTCTACGTCGAAGGGTAAATATCAGGAGCGACTAAACCTGCCGGTAAAGTATTGCAGTCGAGGTATTTCACAGCGAATTCTCGAACTAAAAAATCTCCATAATTTGTAGCGGGTGCTTCCACTCAATCAAAGAAGCTAATTAATAGTTCTACTAGCAATCACAATTTTAGTGGATTCAATGTAATGGATCCTTACATCCAAAATATGTTTGTCATGGAAGGTATACATTTCTAATTAATTAATAAAGGTCAGCTCTTCTAGATACACACTCCACTGGAGAATCAGAGAATACAAAACATAAATTCCGATTAAACTTCAGGTCGCCGTAATATTGATGTAAAATACAGAAATATTGAAAGGCGAAAAAAAAACCTTATTTTCCTTTCTAACTTTGAAAATAACATATATTTTTTTTATTTTACTATTCGTCGCAGCTCATATTGTTAGCTGATTATTGAAATATTTAACAGGTTCACCCTTGTTGCAAATATACATTAAGAAAAAAGCATCTCTCTAGACTCGCTCTCTCATTATTACTTGAATTATATAACTTTTCACAGTCTAAGACAAAGACGCCTAAATGCCAAGAACCAACGGAACAATTCCCTCGTGTACAAGGGTGCTCATGAAACAAAATGAGATTTGTACTGTTAATAGAAGGTTATCCTAGGTTTTATTAATTTTAATAAAACAAAACGAGAGAAGCGTAATATATGTAAAGTATTGAACTTTTAGGACAAAAACGAAATAAAATTAATTTTGTCAATAAAACTGACATTCTGTCGAGTTTTGTTGCCTCGAAAACAGAAATGATATTTCTTGTCTTTCTTTGAAAAGTTCTGTTTTTTCCCGAGGCCTGTGCATCACTATTCTGTAGATATACATGAAGATCACTGGAAAAGAAAAACATTATTTTCATGACACATGATTTGATGTTGAACATGTAAAAGTCATTTCGCATAAACGTTATCTGTAATCTTGTACTGTTTGATGGGCGACAACGAAGAGAAGTAATCATTTTACTGACTCTAGTTTCTTTGATAAACGGTGACTTGCATTACTTTGAGTGGGTGTAGTGTACAGATTGAATTACAAACAATGCAGCTTTAGTATCACTTGGAACATTGCCATCCGGTAATACTTCGTGTATAGAAATGCAAGATGCGCCAGCGATGTACACGTCATTCGAGGTACGATTTAGGAAAACAATGCAAACAGTTATTAACGGTTATATTTATTAGCTGTAATTAACGAAACACTGCGTAAGGCATATTTCCTAACTTTCGAAAGATTTCTGCCATAATAGACGTGCGGAATTACTTTCTTGCCTTGTGCATAGGATTTGAAGGTGCTTTGCTACCGAAATGGGGACAATTGCGTAGAAGAACCCTCCTTTTATTGCAAACAAGAGACAAGATAACTACGAAATATGTGATAACTAATATTCATCAATATCCTACCTCGGTCGCCAATTACATTACAAAACCTAGAACACCGCAATTACGACGTATTTTGTGCAAATCTCCGTGATTACCGACGAACTATTTTTAATTTATAATATTAAGGCTTGGCCACAACACGACCATCACTTCTCGGCCATTCCATGTAAAATGAGCCTGAGCATGAAAATTTTAATTAATGATATTCCACTTTATTTTTCGAATTTCATTTTCCACAGAATTCATACTTTCTGAAATAAGTATGAAACATGTATTAATTTCTCGTTTTTTTTCTCTAAAAAACACTAATCCTTATACTTGTGGCAACCCGCACATGCTTGTAAGATGTCAACTTGCGCATTACATTTAGCAAAATTTTCCACTGTCAATGAAAGTGATATTTAGAAACCTGTAACAGCAAGTAAACAAGTTATTGTATTTGCAACATAATTTCTGATTGTTTTCCTAAAATAAACTTAGATATTCACGTTATTATTATATATATGTAGTTACAAGCTGTACTCATGTCGCACCCGAAACCCGAAACATCGATATTTTTTAATAACTTCAAAAATTGTAACCAAAAAATGTCATGCTTGTATTACTTCTAAATATATGTAAATACTGAACTATTCGCATCATTTTTGTTCACATTTGTTTGGTTTTTGTATATTTTTTGATGGTTTCGGGTGCGACATACCTCTGGTTACTGGTGCGACATGAGTTTGGTTTCCGGTGTGACATTATTTGTTGACAATGTTTTTGAGTTTATTTTTTTAAAATACGATTGTAGTTACATGTAGCCTTGTAATATGTTTCTACAATTTCGAAGCTTATTACGTTATGAGTTAGATATAATTTGTCTTGATTTGTTCAAACTATGCACGGATAAAGTTACTTTGTAATATTTTCACGTTCGCCATCTTAACGTATTGCTGTCTTCATTCATGCCTCACAATGCCATCGTTATCATGCAAAGTTCGACTTCTTAGTACAAGCTGTGCATGCGGGTATCAAAACATTTCCATCAGCCCTAAACATGCTACTCGAAAAAATGTGTTGTGACCCTGACAATGAAAAATGTATGACCGGCGTATGCAATGTTTTTTCAATAACAATATATTTGAAGCTTTCCCCGCATGTGAGGAGATCGAGAAAATGATAATCTGGAAGCAATGGACTGATAATGTAGATGGTCAAGCGAAAGTCGAAACACATGATGGTTCTATCGAAGATGCTGTAACTGAAATCCAAAACCAACTTTCATCGTTCAAAGTTCACTGTTTCGTTAAAAAAGAGTTCAAAACAAACAATTCGAAGACCGAAAAAAGACTTGACAAAGGCTGAGACAGTCTTACAAATAGATTTTGCTGAAAGTTATTCCGCTACACAACAGGATGAGATACAATCAGCTCACTGGAGCCATCGACAGGTAACAGTTTTCACAGCAGTAGCGTGGCTAACGGAGAACACTGTAAGATCCTTTGCTATCATCAGCGATGACTTGACACCTAATAAGTACTCAGTATGGGTATTTCTTCGGCAAATTATACAAGTATTGAAAAGTGAGTTCCCTAATATGAGAAACCTATACATTTTCTCTGATGGATGTGCCGCCCAGTTTAAAAATAGATATACTCTTTCGAATCTTTGCTATATGGAACAAGATTTTCAAATAAAGGCCCAGTGGATTTTTTTTGCCACCTCTCACGGAAAGGGTGCAGTTGACGGGATTGGAGGCGTATTAAAACGCAAAGTTCGGTTAGAGGTAAAGTCAAGACGTGCAAACGTGAACACAGCTGAAGAGTTTTACAATTGTGCAAAAAGATGCATTTCTGGAATAGATATTCAATACCTGCCAATAGAAGAAATTTCAAAGTTTGAAGAAATGTTGACGTCAAGATGGGAAGGTATCAAACCCATACCCAATCTGCAATCGAGTCATTATTTTGAGCCCGTAACTTGCACCAGAATCAGATATGGACGAACCGCTAATTCAGAATTCAAGGAATCCAGGATCATTAATTCAGAGATGAATACACCATCAGATTATATCTCATCCCTACCTAGACTGAGATATCATGATGTTTACTCCTCAGATACAGATTCTGAAGGTGATGAACGACGTGACCAAGACACAATTGTAGTAAATGCACAAAACATTAAGGTAGGTTCTTACCTCCTTGTGGAATTCCCTTCAGAAAGAAGGAAAAGAAATGAGTACAGGTATGCAGCAGTGGCATTGAGCGACGTGGATGAAGAAGATGGGGAGGTCAAAGTGATGTGCCTTAATACTAGCTCGAAACTATCAAATCTATTCCAAACTAACGAGAAAGACGTTTCATATGTAAAATTGGAACAAATCAAATAAATATTGCCTCTATCTATCGTACTAACAGAGAAAAAAAAAAGGATTTATTATAAATTTCCTAGAAATATTGATGTCTTCGAAAGTTTATAAATTATAAGAAATAAGCACTATTCTTTAATGTTTGTTTTATATTAATGATTCTAACACTTTATTACAAATGATTGTTATTATAAAGTAACTATTAAATATTAAAGTGTGTTAAATGTAGGTTTAATGATGATCCGAGGTTCATATAATCACACGCTGTCGCACCCGAAACCTAGTATGTAGCACCCGTAACCTGCTAAATGTTTAATTTTCAAAATAAATGTGTAAGACTTTCCAAAAATAACATCAGTATATTTCTCATTTGTTTATACATCTGTCCGTTCGCATTTTTATTCCTAATATTTTGGTGTACTTTCACAGAATTTTAAGTATTTGTACATGCCCTCAAAAGACCCTTCCAAAAATTGTCGCACCCGAAACCATACATTAAAAAATTCATAAAAAATATACACTGATGTTGCAGTATTTTTCCACCTACTCTATTTTATTGGCAATTTTGAGTTATATTTTTCTATTATTGTATAACCCATTTATCTTTCATTAATAACTAATAAAACACTAAAAATCTTAGGAATTCGCTTCTAAATGTCGCACCCGTAACCATGGAATGGCCCTTCTACAAAAATAAAACAGAATTTGTTTTGTACTTTTCAGTGGCTTGCACTCTCAATGATGCTACACTAGGGTTTTAAAATAAGCGGAAAAATTGAGTGCCGGAAAAAAAAACAGAAGAAAACCTTTCTTTTTCGTGCTACTTTGGAAAAGAACGTTTTTTTTAAGGGTCCCTGGCAACCTTTTATGATCAATGAATTAGTTAAAATGTTAGTTGATGTTCAAAACATACATATAAAAAAAATCCACAATGGGACTGCGTCTAACAAAGTTTTTAAACAAAACGTGTTTTCTGGGTCTGAGCCAAAGATGCCTAAGAGCCAGAAGGGAACAGAACGTTTTTTTTAATGTAAATTGAAAGTTTTTTGTACAGTTTTTAACGTAAGATCATCCAATTGAACGAAACGTAAACAACAAATGCTTTAGGTGTGTTAAGTAGTGGATATTGGTGATGAAAAGGCAAAAAAAAAAATCAATTTTATCAATAAAGAAACGAATTTTTCCTGTTTGTTTTTTTCGCCCTTTAAAACACTAATCAAGCTTACTTTGGAGGAAGAATGTAGTCAATCGTATCGAGAAATCTTTCTAGAGATTTCGAAAAATCTAGGTAGCTGACACGTAAAATGAACGGGTAGAGTTAGCACAAGGGAGGAGGCACATGGAAGGAACACTGAGTTGCGTAACATCTCTTCACAGATTCTCTTTACTTTGGCCGGAAGCAGCGATGTGAATTTAGCGCTTTTGTCGCTAGAACTAGCGTTTCTAATCATCTTTTAATGTCTCTCCTTTCCTATTGATTTTTTTTTTCTTCAGATCTAGCTGCACGGTATCGCAGACATATTGGAAACACTTCCGCTACGAATAGCACACTCTCGCGTATCTTGAACTATAAGTAACAGCGAGAATCACTCAACCCGGCAGCTGCAGCTTGATCTTGTGGTCAAGGCGTCCGGAAGCTGATCCTAAGATCCCGGGTTCGAACCCTTGCGTCGACTATTTACATATATATTTTTAATGAAAAGTAAAGTTTTTTTCGTTTTTTATGTAGTTACACAAAAGGAAATTTAATAAAAGTTGTGGTTCATAATTTTGAAAGAGGTCACTGAAAACTAGTATGTATATCAACGCACCAGCGCAGGGTGCACACCGAGCGATAGCGAGGTTGTGCAACGGGGGAAGGGCGGCCTTAGCCGCTGAGAGCGGGGGGCGAAGCTTCCGATTAGCAGTGGGCATTCGCAAATGTACTGTTTACGCAAAAGTTCTGTGCCGTACCGGAAGTGTTTCCAAGTAAATTCTTCCCAGCCATGCATCTCTGAAACCTGTATGACGTGTGTTCGGGGTCGAGAAGGTATCCACAAAGTAATATTTGAGGATTAAGCAAATTTGGTGAAATACCTCGCAACAGAGAAACTAACAAAGAATGTATTAATCATGAATAAAACACTATATTTAATGTATTCGTCGGCAATATCTTTACACATGTATCTCTCTTTATTGTCTTCTTGGTACAAACAGGCCAAAGGTTACATATAGCTGAACTGTCACGGGTGGGACAGTTAGAAATAATTAAATATACCCAAAATGATTTTGTTTTCTGTATTAAAATTTTCACAATGAAAACCTAATATAATATGGCTTACTTTTACTACTAATCAAAATTAATCTGAAAACGTATGTGCGACCTAGATAAACTCTTTGATGTTTTCTCTCACGGGTAGGACACGAAGGCAGGCTGGATATAAACTTGAAGGGAAAACGTAATAACTTAACTTTTCATGTAAGTGTCAACTGATATTGCACTATAAGACTTGAAACTTCTCTGACACACGTTACTGCTATCCTCTTAAAATAACAACGCCAAATGCAGTGTTACCAAATTATATACAAATTAACTTCCATGAAAGAATCAAGTCGTGGACAATGTTACAGACCCTGTAAAATCCACTTAAAATAAAATTTTAGAAAACCACTTCCAGATTCACACTATTCATTTTTTTTTATTTTATTATTTTTTTTTTACCATTCACGTAACATAGTAATCTACTTAGACAGTTTTCGAAATTTAATGTTGAGGTTTACCTTACCGTGGAATTGCCCAACAGTCTTTTGGCTTTCTCCGCACTCCTTACACAAATCTTGGTGCTGAAAGACTATTCGAATATTGGTAATTCAAACTATCACTTCTTTGATACCACGAAATGTTCTGCTTTAATTTAGCAATGACACTAGAAATCATGCTAATTACGATTCTTCGTTACAACAAACGTTTCACAGCATTTTAAGCCATTTGTTCATAGACATCAGTTCGTACTCCATCCTCGGACGAACAACATTCAGAACAATTAAAAATATTATTTCGAACGATTACAGCGGCACTTATCGGAATCCTACTCATGCTACAAAAGTTCATGTCATCCGCACTCCCTGTGCTGACGTGGAACAGATTATCTTCATCGAAGTCCACGGGTTCCGGAAACGACGTTTACGCAATCCTCCCTGTGCCAACGTCACATATATACTCATCACTCGTAACGCTGACGTGAGTATTCTTCATAAACCAGACGAACCCTCGTTGACATACCCGCTCCTCAACGACTTGGCTTGCGGTGTGGAGGCTACAGCCAACAAAAGTAGCAAACTTCGGGTTCACAATCGCTAACCACGGAGCTTTTCAGCAGTCCGGTGGAATTTCAGCAAACAACCAGCTGTGTTCAAAATACGAATAATGACTCAACAGTCCTTGGTCTTGGACTATTCTTACATTCAGTGTTGATCTAGGTTCTAGGTCTCACTAAGCGTACTTTTTTTATTACTAGCCTGAAAGGCTAGTACCCCCAAAGGTTTACACCCAAAGGTCTATGTGGGAAGAGAAAGTGGTGCAACAGGAGTTAACATGGGAAAGTGAATAGGCTAAGAGATTTCTGAGATCATATAATTTTATTTCTTCCATTATCTGGGATTATTATGAGTTTTCCTCATAACCATATAACTGGGTGGAGATATAGATCGAATAATCAATAAAGTTATAGTCGGTAAGAATATGTATAGTCGGTAATATGTGAATATGTATAATGTGAAAGTAATGTGATGAAAGTGAGGTGCACTAGGCAAGAAAACACGTTGGCACAATTAAGACAAGTGAGTGATAATCTTCTGATCGAGGGGCGACTCTAGCTCTATATGTGGACAGATGAGCCCTAGCGTTCAAGATGGGTCACTGTGCGGTATATGAGGGTGCAATGATGTGAGGGATGGTAGGTGAACTTAAGGTAATATGTGTGCTATTTCAGGGTGGTCGGGTGGTATAGTATATTGTGAGAGTGGTGAAGATATGTGTGTAGCTGGTGCGTTATGATGTACGTTGGTGTGTATAATGTCTTCTAGTAGTGGGTGTTCTGTCTCAAAGCGCTGTGAGATGTATTTCAGGCGGAGTGTTTCAAGGTGAAGCAGAAGGTGGGGAAAGGTGATTCGATCGTAGAGTTATTGGGCAGGACTGGGGAGTTTGATTCGGTAAGCGATCCTTAGAGCGTGGCGTTCCATGATTTGTAGTTTATGGTAGATGTGTGTGTCTGCTGCAAGCCATGCTATGTGTCCAAACGTGAGAATCGGGCGAAGGAATGCTTTATAGGTGTTTATGACTGTTTGTGGTTTTAGTCCCCATGTAGTTCCAGTAAGGCGTTTTAAGAGATTTAGGCGCTTTGTAGCTTTCTCTATGATTTTGTTTAAGTGTGGGCGCCAAGTTAGATGTTGGTCAAAGATGATTCCGAGATATGTGACATATTTTGAAGGATTTATGGGTTGGTGTTGTACTGTCAGGGATAGTTTCGATGGGTTTCGGAGAACTCGTGAACGACGTTTACGAGGAAGGAAGACTACTGCTTGAGTTTTAGTGGAGTTAATGGATAATCCCCACTTACTACACCAGTTTGTGAATGTGTTGATGGCATCGTTCATGGTTCTGTTTATATGTGGTATGGTTTTGCTGAGTGCTAGAAAGGCGATGTCATCTGCGTATTGAAATATGTGAATGTTATTGGGAAATGGAGGGAGGTCAGCAACGAAGATTATATAAAGCAGTGGGGAAGGGCAGATCCTTGTGGAACACCACAATGTAAGAAAATAGGATGTGATGTACTGGAATTGATAGAGACATAGGTCAGGCGGTTCGTGAGGTAGTTAAATACATAGCGGATTTAATTTATGGGAAGATGAAATGGGCGGAGTTTATATATTAGGGCTTTGTGCCAGACTCTATCAAATGCTTTTTCGAGGTCAAACAGGACTAAGCAAGAAGGTTTGGATGTATTATAGTGATTGCTATCATGTTGGTAAGTCGAAGTAGCTGATCATTAATGCTAAAGGAAGGACGGAAACCTGCTTGGTGTAGGGGTTTGGAGCCGGGTGACTAGGATTTTCCCTAGGATTTTGCTAAATGTTGAAGTTAGTTGAATGGGTCGATAGGAGGAGACGGCATGGGTAGGTTTCTGTTGTTTATGGAACATGAGTCTTTCTAAAGTTTTTCAATGTAGTGGGATGTATCCTGTGCGCAATATAAAAGTATATATATGAGCGAGAAGTTGTATCAGGAAAATAGGAGCCTCTTTGAAGTATATATAGGTAATGTTGTCGGGTCCTGGAGCAGATTGACGTTTGCGTGCCATTGTGTGTATCATTTCTTCGAGTGTGATTGTTGTAGTAAGTGGATGATCAGGAAGTGGATGATCAGAGTTTGGTTGTAGATGAGGGAAGTGGATGTCAAGATGATCTGCGAGTTGTCTTCGAAAAGGGTTGAAAGGTATTCTGGGAGTGAAGATGGTTTGAAGATAATCTGCAAAAACATCGGCTTTTTCTTTGTCTGTATGAAGGGCTGTGTTTCCTTGAAGTAGAGGATATGTGGTGTGTGAGTATTTACCTGTAAGTGTGTTGAAGCGTTTCCAGTATTTGGATGGGGGAGATGTATCTGCCAGATTATTACATGTTTTGATCCATTGTCGTAGTTTATATGCTTTTATGTAGTTATGTACTGCTCTTTGGAGTTGTATATGAAGTCTTTGCGATTCAGGATTTTGTGTGCGTTGATAGTCTCGGTAAAGATTATACAGCTGTTTCTTGTCCGTATGCATGTACATGAAAGTAAGCGTATGGGCCTGAATATGTCGCAGTGAAGTTGACATTGAGTATGGTCTTTGCTGCATATTGTATTTGCTGTATGATGTTATGGCGTTAGAAAGGATGAATGTTCTGGAGTGCAACTGTGAGAACGACCAGAAGTTATTCAATAGATATGGGTTGATGCACAGATGTTACAGGAGTTATGAACTGAGTTTTGGTTTCTGGAGTGCGTATTGGTACAATTAGTTCTGGTTTTGCTGGATCTGGTTCTGGTCGAGCTTTACATTTATAACTGAAAGTTGTGTGATGATCAGCGCAAGGGTTGCATGTGGGAGGCTGTTGAAGGTTCGGACAAGTTTTTGTTGAATGGTTACCGGTGCAGAAGCCACATTGCAATGTATTTGTGCATTTTGAAATAGGATGGGCGTTGTACAATTGGCATTTCTCACATCTGATAGGTAGCGGTGGAGGTGAATGTGAGGGTTCGACTCGGTATCGTCTCCTATAGATGTATTCCCCGTGTGAAAGCAGATCGTCTATGGTCTCTTGATCTGGTGTGAGAACCCTAACCATGTAAGTAGTTTGACCTGTTTTTGCTTTTATGCGTAGGCACTTATGAATTGAATGACCCTCGTGTTTCAGTTCTGTTTCTAGTTCGTCATCTGTGAGCGTTGGATCAACCCCCCTGACTACTACGGAAAATGTGGGCGGCTTACGTGGTGGTGGTGGCTGTTTAAGAGGTTTCTGGTCAAGGCGTGTGATATTTGCATTTTTACCAAAGATCTCAAAACTGACGATTTCTGATTATCCTAGCGAAATTGATGTGTGGTGATTTGATGATGGTGCCATTTCTTGTAGGGATGATTTGTGCAATGGAATCACGAGGAAGATACTTAGTAACTTGCTGAAACGGGATTTTTGGATTCTGAAATCTTGCATTGTAGTTAGTCAACAGAAAGGAGTGCTTCTTAGATGTAGATGTAGCTGTAGAGTCTTCTTCGTTGTTGATGTCCATTTGAAGGTCCTGGCCAGAATTGGTCTCGCTGAGTGTATGGGTGCGTTTCGTTGGTGGTGAGTGCTCTGATCTTTTTGGAGAACGTGATTTTAAAGATGATGCTTTTATGGTTCGATGATGGCGTGGTATTGCTCCTAGTGTAGAGTATGGCGGTGGTCCAGTAACAGTAGGCGGCAAGTTTTGATGCTGTCCTAGTTGAGGATGATTGTGTGTTGAATCTGACATGATGATGTAGGGCCTTGGCCCTGAAATTCGAGATGCTGATCAGTAACTACAGATGAACGTGGATTTACTGTTGTGTACAAGTAGATGATCAGTCTTTGTGCAATGACTGCCTTCTCAATCTAACTGCACCCTCCGACAAGAAAATTGCCGTCGATCCCAACTTGCAGGTGCGTGTACAACACACTTGACGTTAACCAGCGACGTGAACTAGGGCACCGACCACGAAAATTACCGAAGCTTGCCGAGTGAGTAGTCGTCGAAGCCAAGGAGAGGGAGTGGGGAGAGCGCACACTCTCCTTGCGTCGGAGTGGCATTTTAAAAAAATGTTATTTAAATGAAACAGAATCCTATATCATATGATATTTAATTATACAGTATTGTGATAATACATTTGAAATGAACCAAGACTGAATACCACCGGCATTTTTTTAACTTCTTAATCATGAAGAAATTGCTGTCTACGTTTTTATTTTTCTGGGTTAACTGCTTGGCGGGCTGAGGGCTCCTTTTCCTATATTCTAGCGGGAGAACAGTCATTCGTTGTGTTGTTTGTTTTATGTTTTAGTGGAGTTTTATTTTCTGTTCGTATTTAGTAGAGCCGTGTTTTTGTGTTCGTATTTATAGTGGGTTGATTGTATGAGTAAAGTCGATCCAAATGAACGAAATTAAACAGCATGTATGTTCAGAGTGTGGTAAGAACTATGACCATAACAAATCACTTAGGCGTCGTTTCGAAAGCACATACGAATAAATTAAACGAAATCGCGCCTCCTTTAAAGATCCAGAAATCATTTGCTTATCGATGCCCAAATTGGGATAAACAATTCAATCACCTTGAAAATTTCACATATCACGAACGCAAGTTTCATGCAGAACAACCAATTAAGAAAAATCACCTTAAATGTGTTCTATGCACTTTTGAAACGGACGGGGGAAAAAAATTGCACGAATATTTTGTTTTACTGATATAATTCATGCACTAGTTTGAAGTCCAGTACCTCGGAGCCATCACAGTCCGTGGATACAGTTTGGGTTCTTATTTTTACGGTAGGGCATCCTTAGAGGGTATACATGCCCATTTTTCATCCAATTTGTGAGGCATCTTTTTATTAAAGAAACTCTTTACCACTGCTGGGGTTCTTAAGTTTGCGGAATTATTTTTTTGTATGTTTAACACGCTGGTACTGGGTTCAGGATCCAACTGTGCCGTGTTCACAGGTTGGTTTGGTTAAGGGTGGTTTTTATGTTAGTTAAGACTACTCGGTCTTTGTGTTTGAGAATTATTGTGTTATTAGAATGTATTTTAATTAGTATTGTGTTGTTTTTGTGTTTAAATATGCAGTTTACATCTTGTTTGATCCGTTCAATTGTTATTAATATTCTGGGTGGGTGCGTCAGCTTCTAAGGATGGAGCCTACAATTTTTTGGTAAGGCATATTTTAAACCAGTCTTTCAGTGGGTCTGGCGGGAATCAAACCCGTAACCTCCTGTATAAAGTGTGAGCGTGCTAACCTCTTGGCTATTCCGAAATCTCACATTGATTCTAGTCGGGTATGTAAAACGTGTTCGGGAAGTTTTTGATTTCTTCCAGTTTGGGAGGTACGTGAAGTTGGCCCAACCACATCAAGCTTTTAAGACCAAAACCACACCATGATTTTGTGCATATTTTGTGCAAATTTGTGCACACTATCTCATATTTTGTGCACGCTCGGTTTAGCCCAGAAATCGAAAACAATGTGGTTGGGCCAACTTCACGCTGGCCCAACCACATCAAGCTATCGGGATAAATACCACTCCAGGATTTTGTGCATATTTTGTGCTAATTTGTGCACACTATCCCATATTTTGTGCACGCTCGGTTTAGCCCAGAAATCGAAAACAATGTGGTTGGGCCAACTTCACGCTGGCCCAACCACATCAAGATATCGGGATAAAAACCACTCCAGGATTTTGTGCATATTTTGTGCTAA
>JAGDQP010010793.1:0-40367 GCA_022664845.1 Lepisma saccharinum
TTTTTTTTATAAACTTCACTAGGTTTTTGTTTTGTAGTTGAATCTATAGGATAAGCAAACATGTTGATGTCTCCAGTGATTATAAATGGGTATTTACTATATTGTTGAATAATTAATTTGTGCTAAATCAAAAAGAAAGACTTCATGTCTTTGAAGAGTATATTGTGTGCCACTTGGGGCATATATGCCAATAATGAGCACATGATGAAGCCAACCACACAGAATACGACCACTAGGGTGATACACTAGATTCGAAAGAACAATATCACCTCTTGTGAACATTCCTACACCTCTGGTATCTGTTGGCAGTAAGTTATCCGTAAAGTTATATAGTGTTGACACATTATTATAATTAATAGTTTCTGAAGTAATTAACAAGTCAACATTTTGCTGTTGCATATTATGTTCTAAATATTTCCAATTGTGTGGATTCGATGTGCCTTGTACATTAAAGGCACTTATATGTTTGCATATGGAACACCTCCAAACAGAAAGAAAAATTACAAATTAACCACCAATAATTGGCAAAAAACCCAACAACAAACAATTAAACTTAACATATTTGTTCTCTATACACTTGAATACCAAAGAAAACAGAATCTCCACCCGATAAGTAAAAGAAGCAAAAAATAAGTATCTAGCTGTAAAGATGACAGAGATTAAGTACTCTCATTAACGTACATACATTATTCTGTAAGTACACTTTCGTTACAAAATATTGATCTGAAATGTTGCTCCATTTAAAATTTACGTTATTTACCATCTAAATTGCGTTGCGATTTAGATTTTTTCCGTTTTTCTGATATTTTTTGCTTTGCAAAATTACTGAATCACCTTGTGATAACCTCTTCTTGAATAGTGACAGTTTGAGCTGCTTCAATGGATGATTCACTGGCATCAGAAATTTGAGGTTCACTTTCATGATCACTGAATAAATGTGCACTTGCAGCTGAGCTGAATTACCTAATCCTTGTACAGGGGACAAAGTAATGTGCGTATCACTTGATATGGTGTTTGAATTTACATACACTGAGGGCTCTCTTTCCAGTGTTGAAGGGGGTAGCTGGTCACTAACTGGTACAGGTACCTGTTTATCTGACACTTGAGAATTTTTCTCAGGAGAATGAGAACTTTGCTCGTGTGTGGTACGAGCTTGCCAGAATGCTGCACTTGTAGGAGCTTTAGTACTGTCCTCTATACCTACTGCTGTATCCAAAGCTGATTCCGAATGTGCCTTTTTAGGAGAAGGAAAATCGAATGATGTAAATAAGGGTTTCACATCCTTATTATGAGAAAAATTAACAAGACTTTGGTTTGGAAAATCGTGTGGCCACATGTACACTGGTAATGTCTTCTACCACTTTGACTATTTTAAGATGAAAAACTTGGTTTTGAAAACGAGAAGCTACTCCCTTACGACCTTACCTGTTCGTTGTAGCGTTTGTGCCACAGTTGCATCGGATTTTACCTGTATAAAAATCACATGTTGATACGCATTAAATTCTATCTGAATAACATCTGCTGCCAGTTATAAGTCGTTTTATGTTATTGTGAATTTCTAGCATTTCTGGACGAAATGGAACCATTCTGCAATCCACACTAATTGTTGAATTACGATAGTATTTTCTGTATTCACTCATGTGGTGTTATTTTAACTGTAGAATATTCAAATCAAATATTCTCGGCAGTAACTGCCCCAAATTGTTCAGTTTGGATATAAACTTACTATATATGTTCGGTTTTTAGTAATGTGCTCTATTTAATCAAGTGACTAATGTAGTAGCACTCGTTGATCTCAGCCTGTCGCTACCGCGACCACTAATACTCTCTCCTCTTGCACGCCATGAGAGACATTCCCCAACTGTTTCCACCACTCCCCAACCAAATGCCAACCGTCCGTGCTACTAGGGGTATTTAATCAAAAACGTGATCCACAATATTTTTAGCATATGTCCAATTTGCATTTTTTGAACTTCTCGGAGATATACTGCAGTTACAGTCGAAAAGTATATTCTGAACGTCAGTTTGTGACGCGTGGTATTGCTCGTTAATGTTTTACACAAAATTTATTGTGATTAGGAAAAACGTACGAAATACTTTTTTTTTTCAGCATTTGACTCTAATGCACCAATGAAAGCACTTTGTTTTTCACCAAATATTCTGCTGTGTACAGTACTTTCGTGGTACATTGAAAGTCTCACACTCGCCATAATCTGAAAACGTCACACACTGACCATATTATGTTAATAATTTACACAAAATCTATTATGATTAGAAAAAACTTTCGAAAACTTTTTTGTTCAGCATTTGATTCTAACGCACCATATAAAAGTCATTTACTTTTCATCAAGTATTTTGCAATGTATAGTACTTTTTATATCTGGAGCGTCACGCACTGCCATAATGTAATCGATTTTTATAATGCTTGCGAGGGCGTAAGGATGATCATTAAGAAACAAATCAATAGTTTATGTCAATATAGAGAACAGAACGAAGTTTAATCCTTTTTTAAACTTCAAATTCCTTCAGTTGGCATGACACCTGCTCTATCCAAACTGCATATTCTGAAATGCCAAAAGGAAGTAGGGGATTTCCAGATAATTCTCTGGAATAAATGTGGATTGAAATAAGCGCTAATAAGACGACTTTCCGAATGAATACAGATGATAAACGTATTCACTGGCATCTGACTGGGCAATAGCAGTCAGTCCCAGTCACTTTTACTGATAAAAGGTACAGTAAATTCGCTCAAATCTATGTAATTTATCCCTGTTTGTTATGCAATCACGCATTTTTAAAATTACAATCGTTCCACAAAAGAATACGTTTGGTATATCGACTAGCCACCCTCTAAATTTTGCCCAGTCCCTCCTAAAGTTTTCGGCTGGCTACGGGCCTGCTTTCTAATATCTTTACTCACACTCTGTTCCGACCTGGCCTTGACATGTCTAAAGGCCAATAATGAAATTCATATTATTGAGGGGTGGTTAACAATCGGAGTGAATGAAGGGTTTAGAAGAGATGAGGCGCCTAGAATCAAACCCCGCCAAATCCATTTTCATAAAAATTAAGTTATACATCCTATTCTATAGTTTTAAACATGCTGAATTCAAAGAAAACAGTATTTCGTAGCTAAACCCGCAACATCCTACTGTAAAATAACGTTGAAAATGTGGCTTGGTTTCAAAATCCGCCAGATCCGAACAGAGCTAAGCCATGCTTCGTTTCAAACTCCGCCACATCCAAGGCAGCCAATGAGAGTGCCCGGCTGAGTCTTGTGACTTCTCAGAATGCACAGCGAATTGTTTACTTCGCCAGTGTCGTAGGATATGTGTACCCCCAGAGATTTGTACCGGGGGGTACACATATCCTAGGATATTTGTACCCCCCTATAAATCTCGGAAACATCAAAGAAAATCATGCCGCTTTCAATATATTTCATTATGGAATGGAAAATTAATAACAAAAACACCCAATAGGGGGTACACATATCCTACGACACTGGCACTTGCGACTCAGTCTCCTGCCCTGCCTGGGTGGATTACAAACGTGACTAACTTTGCTTTTGTGTTCAGTTTATAAAGTTTTAAATTAAAAAAAAACAAAAACTTATTACTCTTAAGAGTTCCAGACCAGTTAGCCTATTTCAGTAGGCAGTATTCTTTTTATAACTTTGAACAATGAACAGTCAACAATGAAAACTCTAAAGCCAAACTAACTAAAGACAATGTTCATTGCTACACATGGTGTGAGGGTGATTTTGGAAAGAACTCTTTGTGATTTCTTCATGTTTGTCCAATCATTTGTTAAACGCAAATGTGGTCGGAAAAACAAAGGTCAAGTGTTTTGCAGATGGTTGTTGGGGAAAAAATAAAAACACAATTCTTATTGATATGCTTGCAAAGTTCATTTCTGATGCTTCTAAAGAAATTACATGTGTCGAGATAACATTCCCAATGGTAGAACATTCTTTCACATTCTTTCCTCCTACCCGACAGGGTTTTTGGGTTAATAGAAAAAGACTCGAATAACAAATGCACGATTCTGAGACCAGAGTAATATGAGGACATCCTTGGTACGCATGGTACAGTTCATAAGGTAGAGGTAACAGTACAAGTTAAAGATTGGAAAATAGAAGCGGAAAAGGTACAAAAGAAGCCAGGCAACTGCATTTCAAATTCAACCCATCCAAACGAATCATTTTGCAGCAAAATCACAAGAAATCGTGTGTGTTGTTCAAGGGTGAAGTGGCTTACAGAACAGACACCTGTAAATTCAGACAAGTAACAAAGCCACATCTTTCACATCAAACTATGCGGCCAAAAGAGATGAACAGGGGAATCAGTCTAAAGCCTATGAAAATAAAGGACGTTGCGAAACTGTTATCGAAGCACTTTGGAGACAACTGGAGGAACAATGAATCTCTTCAGTTTTATTTTCAAGTGGAGAAAAATCAAGTTGGAGAAACGTCTCAACCAGCTGACGAAACTGAGTCTGACTACGTAGTCGAGGAAGAAGAAGCTCATATTCTTGATGTCGTTTAGTAAACTAATGTAAAAAGCCACTCTTCCTAAAATTTAACACCATTATGTTATCAAATTAATTGCAAAGGACGGTGTACTCTACTTTTGACAACACAATAAAGTATTTTGCAACTTTACGATTTATTATTGATATCCTGTCATGTCATAAATTATTGGTTTTCCCTCTTTTTATTGTTAAATTGTTTAGTTTTCAAACCCCTTTGAAACAAAAGCATCAATGTATTTCTGAGTTTTAATACTAGCCAAATCCTGTCAGTATCAAAACTCGCCAAATCCTTAATTCAGTATCAAAACCCGCCACATCCGAATTTCCGACACCTATGTTTCGTTATATGTAAAATTGTTATTATTGGATTGTTTTCATATTTTGCCACTATGACACAATAAAATTAACACACTTTTTAGTAAAAACATTATGTTTGTATTGTCAAGGGTTTGTTTGTGACCGTTTTTGTGACTTTTCCAAAAAAATGTGTAAGAGGATTTGGCGGGGTTTGATTCAAGGCACCTCAAATGTTCTTGTTTCACTTCGTTAATATTTGTTGCCTTTCTCCCTAAATTTTTTCGCTGAAAAAAACAGAGCACATAGTTAATTAAATTGCCAAAAGATAGCACTAGTGGCGTTCGAATAGTTTTGCCATCTCGCGGTGATATTAAGAAGTTTCTTTAATAAAGAGTTTGCTACCACTGCCAGTCAGTCTGCTTCTGCTGTGCTAACGAGTACACGCAGAGTATTTAGACGAGTAAGCGCGGGCAGCCGGGCAAGCTGCCAACAACTCAGCTGTTTATAATGAGATTGTTATAGTGCGAATGTTGTTTTTTTTCAACTCGCGAACAGTGAACCCACTGTCTTCTACCAGTTGCAATATTGATATCAAAAGCTTTAAAAAAAAAAAGAAAAAAACAGCAAGTCATGCCAATCAAAATATTTTGTCACACCCACACGAACTTCACAATCTCTGTCTCGAAGGAGAAAGAAAGGCTATAAATTGCATATTAGTATTCAAGAACAGAAAGGACAAAATTTGAATTTGAATTTAGCTTTTAAGGCCTTTAGGCAGTGGCATCATTTCAGTTTTTGCTTAAAGGCCCGGTTCACACTTGCGGCACGGGAGCCGTGCGGCGACCGCGCGGCAGCCGCACGCAAGCTTATGGGCCATTGAATAAATGGAGTGGTTCACACACTCTGCGGCTGCTCAAATATTCAATTATAAAAATGGAGATTCTTCATATTTCTCTCTATTTTAAGAAGAGAATTATAAGCTCAAGAACAACAACAGTAATAATAATAATGAAAAAATAATGTCTGACCGAATATTTGAATAATAAATATAAAATGAATAATTGGAGGTATAAGTTGATAACTTATTTTGTATTGAAAAATGATGTTATCCTTACTTACTTGCTCTATGGCTTACGGAATTTGCAAGTTCATTGCCGCAGTAGCAAACGATCGCCATCGGGCTCTATCCTGGGCAAGATCAAGCCAGTTTTCACTACAGACACTTATTTCTCCAAGATCTCTTCTAATATTGTCCTTCGATCTTCTCAACGGTCTCTTTCCCTCCGGCTTTCCAACCAAGATGGAATATAGTTTTTGTTTCTCTCCCATCCGAGCTACATGGCCTGCCCATTTTAGTCGTAGCGATCTCATTATTCTTACACCAGGTGAGTCGCACACTCAGTGGAGTTCTTTACTATGCAGTCTTCTCCATTCTCCAGTCATCTCATCCCGTTTTGGCCCGTATATTTTTCTCAAGACCTTGATTTCAAACACCCGTAATTTATGTTCATCTGCTAAGGTCGTACTCCAACTTTCGCAACCGTAAAGTATTACCGGCAGAATGACAGTTCTGTATATTTTCAATTTCAATTTCCTTGATATTAATCGCGGAAAAAAATGATAAATCGGCCAGAACAGGTTCTTCGAAGTGATAGATTTCGAGTCCAAGAGGGACATAAAAGAAATGTCAGCCTTTAAATAATAATCTAGGGGAAAATATGAACTTAAACAAAATAATGGTAGCAAGCCAGGGTTGGCAAAAACTGCCCCCCCCCAAAAAAAAAGTTATTTTTGGTTTGAAACAGTTTTTTTTTTGTTTAAATACTTTGTTTTATTTATTTATATTACATATGGATGGATAGAAATAAGTATGTTTTTCCTTAATGTTCTTACGCAGCAGCGAGTTATGAAGGACAGAACCTCCAGCTACAGCTCAAAGTGGAATCCGAACCAGTACTCGATTTACATCAGAGAGATTGTCCCCCACCTGGACTCGAACCCGGGACCCCTTGATTACAAGGTGAAAATTATATAAAATTATCTTAGTTTAATATGTGAAATCGTCACCATGAAGTTCACACTATTTGTGGCATTTTTGCTTTTATTTATTTATTGGTTTAAACCAATTGATATTTTGAAAAAAAAATGGTTTAAACCAGCCAACCCTCCAGGAAACCCCCTCCTCATATAAACTGCTACTCCCACCTACATGAGAATACCCTCAGAACTTGAAAATGTCCACACTTGCAGGTACAATATTCTCACTATATGGTAGGAATATTCCAATTTAAAAAAGTAATATGGATGGAATTGTCTACGAATTACCCCCCAAATTCTTGAGAGCAGCCCGAACTTTAAAAAATTACGACAAAAAATCGACAGAAAATGTGAAAACTCCACTTACACACTCCCAATTTCGACTCCACACTCACCAAAAGTGAAAATCCTGGCGGAATCCCTGTACGTAATTCATAGGCATCTCTACGCTGTTAACATGATATAGCTACAAACAACACTTATATCTGATATAAAAAAGGACATTTCAATTGTCAACTTTGTGAAAAGTGTTCTTTAAGCAGATGAAAAGCACTAATGTATCTTGGCTTTATTTTAGCAATCATTAAAAAGATCGTCAATAGAAATTTTCTTAACCTCTTTCCGCTCCACAAACAAAGAATCAACGAGGAGAGTCGATCATCGGAAATTGATGACCAAAAGTAATTCTTCATTCTTATTAGAACAGAAAAAAATAATTGTTAGAGTCAGTGGTGATCGGCAGTGACTAAAATTTCCAATAACAAGATAAGAATAAATAGCCGATAAAGCAGCCTTCTATATTGTGGACATATCATATTGAGCTCGGTGTATTGAGGTGGACACCACTAAACAATCCGGAATTCAAGTCCGGCTAGAGAAATGTTACATCCAATGGTGGATTAAGCTTCCTTTTCGCCCCTAGGCACAAACTTAATGCGCGCCCTTCTAAAAAAAAATTTGTATTTGCAGTATCTTTACAAGCTAATATAAAAATAATGAAAAACTTTTAAAGGCATTCTTTTCTTAATCAATTCGTACTAAAAAGTAAAAAAAAATGTTTACTAAAAAGAAAGCATGGGGCGCGCCAATTCCAGAATTTATATGAGAGTCATGCTTTGAGTATACGTCTCATGCTTTACTTTTTTGCCATGCATAAACTTTTTTTCTACTTTTTAGTACGAATTGATTAAGAAAAGAATGTCTTTAATAGTTTATTATTATTTCTTGAGTTATTTCGATGTTCTTATACATTTTCTCAAGCTAAATGTTTTTCGACATAAATCCTAAAGTGTTTTGCAACCAGGAAAACCCAGGCTAGTATTTATTTTGGATAAAGAAGTTGAGAATAAAAAGAAATATTAAAATTTGCTTTTAAAATAATAAATATAAAAAAATGATGAAAGTAACAATGCAATGCTAATTCTATTGTCACCAAACTTACGTCGCTCTGCAAAATTTCATCGTTCTATGACGTCGGGAAATGAGTTCAATTAACGTTCCAAGATTTGATGAGATCACGAACCACTGTGAACTAAAGAAAAGAATGTAATAATTAGAAAGCGTATTAAAATAGAAAGAGAAGGATAAAAATCAATAATTTCATTTTCTGTATGTGCTATACCTAAAATTATGTAATATATTGCGAAATCAATTTCACCACTCACCAGTCATAAATGAAGCTGCTTGCTTCGGGCGTAAGCCATAGTGCTCTTACCGCCCATAAAATTAACTTTATCTTATCTTATGAAGCTGCTTCCGCCCCACTTTAGTTACTGAAAACGCATGTATAAGTTCTTCAAAGTTGATGTGTTCATCAGTCAAGAGGTCTGCTTCGATATGGAGAATAGACAACTCTTGCAGTCTTTTATTACACATGGTTGAACGGAGATAAGTCTTCAGTCATTTTAGAGCCGAAATCGAATGTTCAGCTGAACAGTTTGTTACAGCAGAACACGCAAATATATTTAATGCATTTAGAGTTACCCGAAAATAATAGGGCGGGTACATCCGTGCGCGTGCATTGCGTGCGTTACATACGTGCGTTGATTTGTTTTTTAAGGTAGACTTTTTCTGTAAGCGCTCACCGCCTACATTGCATGAGTACTTTCAATGGAATTAATAATTACGTTTTATACAGTGGCCGACGATAATAATATGATAAATAATCAATGATCAATATAGTACCAACTTTTTTGTTCATTCAGTGTATATTCTATACAATGGTCTATAGTCTCAATATAACAATCAATGATCAAACCGCTAGCAAGTTTTCCAGCATTTAGTGTATATATCAGGTGATTGAATCATATAATTGTTTTCCCTTTTTATCTATGATTTATTGAAATAATTACCTGTATTTTAATAGGGTTATTGCAATTTTCAAATAAGTGTCCACTACTTTATGATCAGCCTATAGTGGTCATTCATTGGAATTTATATTCCATACATTAGATTAGATTAGAATGAATTCCAATTCTAACAATTGGAGGAAAATATACGATCTATATGTGAGATACTTAAACTAGGATGGTTCGTAGTAAGAGTCGAACTGATGTATCCCTCAAGTTCCACATCGAAGTCCAAAACATCACCAACGCTTGGATCATGCTCCTTATGGATAAATTGATTGCAGACAAGCTAAGTCAACGTAACATATGGTAGACAAGACTTTTCTTCATTCTTCCTTTTGAACATTAAAGAAAAAGAACCACCTGTTTCCTTCTCCCCTCCCCCTCCAATTAATAAATTCTGTAATTAATTAAAAGTGCAGTAACCAAATAAGTGAGCGGAAGTTCGCCATATGGCGTAATTATTTTGACAATTGTGACATTTTCCCACATTTTAAAAGTATCCTATGGCCTTTGAAGTATTGTAATGTTATAAAAAGTAACCTTTTAACCCGTTAAGAGAGGGGAATTCTACCGTCGTGGGAACAGAAAGGGTTTGGGTGTCTATGACGGTGGTGTCTTTGACCAGACTACTTAATTGCTGCTACGATGTTAACATTTTCCGTGTTTCTCTGGGTATCAAGATATGTGGAAAATCTTGTGCTTCGAAAAGAGATTCTAGGTAAGAAAAGGTAGGCTTTCTATGCAATCTTTTATTGAATAATTATACGAGAGAGAATATTAGTTCGAAAATGCTGAAGTTTCATACGAGATATTAGAAGTATATTTGCTACATAGAGTAAATATGTGTAACGATATATATATATATATATATATATATATATATATATATTTCGGTGTTGACCCAGCATCGTGAGGACAATTGGGGAGCTGCTGTGAATAAAAGACAGTGGCGATCACAGTGAGAGCTTCGGTTCTCCTCTCCCAACCCGTCTGGTCAGCGTGGGAGCAGTAGACCAACTCCTCCCTTCGGGGAGAGGCCTCATCCACTAGTGGATTGAATATGGCTGTGATTTATTATTATTATTATTATATATATATATATATATGATTTATCTGCCAATAGTTCTATAACTAGTTCTAGATATGAATATTTGTATCTATACATATTAGATAGCATTTCGAATCATATTTATCTCGTGAGAGGATGAAACTTGCATAATCGAACGTCATGAGATAACAATATATGCATAATTTACATGTAGAACAATCCGATCCGAACCGTTGCAAGGAAAACATAGCCTAATATATTGCTTCTGTGATGTATGGAGTACGTAATTCAATAGTCTTCTAAGTCTTATTTCAGTAAACGAACTTGATGCTATCTCGTAAGAGAACAAAAACGCGAATAGTTTCGCTCAAAGACGTAATGAAAGTATTCTATATGTTTACAGAACTATTTTATCTTGTAATATCGGATACATATTGTTCCGAATGGCATAGAAAAACTATCTGAGACGGTTTCAGACGCTGTTTTAAGTAGAATTTACCTTAATATCACGGTTTTATGGATATATATTCGTGTAGATGACTAAATAAGATAGAGAACGTGTATAAAGCGCATTCGGACCGTATTTTGAAAGGAAATCTAGTTTGATATTGGGATGTTCGTTGCTTCGGATGACATATGAAAACTGATAGACGCCTTTCGATCCTCTATTTGAGTAGAAGGACGCGATGATATCTCGCAAGAGGACAAAAAGTGTCTCTGTTGTGCGAAAGAAGTATTCAACATGTGTTTTTTGCAGAAAAGAACTCTATGGAAATCGGAAACGGAGTGATTTGGCATCAAACTCGTACTTCCAAGACCTGTATTTTACTATAGCTAACAGGAAAGAGATATTTTAGGTAGAAATTAGTCTTTGCATTGTATTATATAACGAATTTATCGTGGAAAGGACAAATTTGAGAACAGTCTACCAGTAGCAAGGGACTTACTTAATAGGAAAGAAAGAATCTGTAGTATAAAAAGTGATAAATGTGATTGCACAGCCTCTAGAGTAAGCTTGTCAGATGAAAGTTGTGAGTATTTTTGGTGTTTGTTAGCGGGAAGGGACTATCTGCAACCACATAGAGTCAATATGTAACGAAATAGGTAACATTTGAAGTAGAAAGAACTCTAATGAAATACGAAAAGAAGTAATTGATATCAACCTCGAGAAATCAGGACCACATATTTGATGATATGCAGTATGAAAGAGACATAGAATATGGTTTTCACTAGATAACTAGTATTTTGTAGATACTTAACGCTAAAAAGAGGGAATTTGACATGGAAATTATGATACTAGGTGACTGTTTGTTTATATTATATTGAGGAGGAACTGTTCAGAATGGAATTTAGACATTATTTTTTGCAATTAGACTCTTACAACTGCATGTTAAATTGGAAATCAATCTTGTTATATTAAAGTTATGTGTGTATTTTTACTGTTTGTTACCGGAAAAACATCCCTAGTATTCAATATATAACCAGAAAAGTGACATTTAACTACATGCAACACATATTTGAAGGAGAAAAGGATGGATTTACGTAACTCTGACTAGTTCGAAAGACATGGAGCACAATATGTAGATTGAAAACTGACATTTGAAATCCCGTCAATATGATTTTTAAACAGAATCTAGTCTTTGAATTGTAATTTCGTGAGTATGTATCGATTTTCTATACAAGTTTCGGTAGAAAGACTGCTTGGATAAGAGCACAAGCAGTATTTGAAGTAGGTAGATCATATATTTAAAGTATTTTGCACGAAACGAAATGTAAAAACAACTGATTGCAGGCAGAAAAGAGTGATTGAAAGCGCATTTACTCATAATATATGGGGGAAACTGACAAGATTTAATCTATAGGAACACTTGTTGCATCGATTCAAGTGTTTTGCAGTGTACACTCTGTTTATACGATATGGATTGACCAATCGGTACTGTACTACCTTTCCTGAGGCCATCCAGATGAATTATTCAAGAGTAAAATACAATTTATTTGTTGTATTAATAAATTAAAGTTGTTATAGCCTCTCTGTACGATGTTTGTAGTGTATATGTACATGTATGAAAGAAGACAAATAAAGATTTTACAGACTTATTGATTTGGTTAAAATTTAGCATGGCATTTATTTACTTACCTGACTTAATTGTTAGAATCCTTGGCCCTATCACTAAACGATGCTCCATAACTTTACGGGTACTTAATGAAGCTTCTTGTCGGTTGCTGGACATTGCCAAGTTAGAATAATTAAATAAAATATTACATCTAGGAATAGTATAGTAATTCATGAAGGAGAACAAAGGTTGCCAACTTTTAAGTGTTGCCAGCCCCTGATTATTTTAATAAATAAGGTCACCTGGTTTTTGTTATTGTCTCATACAGTCATATATACATATTTTTAGAGTACATCTCCAGAGCTCAACGTGGTCACTAGTACTGCTAGGGTGCATACCTTATAGAATATGAACTCCTCAAGAAGTATTGGACTTAATTTAAAGTATGCAAAGTCGAATTTGATGGTTGAGAATGTTAGGTAAGAAATCAAATGCAAACATTTTACAAGTCTAGGCCACATATGATACATTCGTTTCTTGTTGGGTTGCCTAACCAGTAGGCACCATGAATAAAATAGGATCTCCTTTAAACAAAGTTCCTCTCTCAGGAGACCACAAACACAATCACCATAGGTAATGGCGTCACTTGATTTAAAAAGAATCTGATTGGTTAATGAAGTCAATAAATTTCCGTGATGGTTCAATTGTGAGTTAGTGTGCTGCAGCTGAACCAGGGAGCAATGCCTAGCTGTGAGTGTACTTTTGCAGAGGTAGCTTTTTCGTTCAATAACAATTCGAGTTTGTAGAAGGTCGCATCTTTGTCCCCATTTTTCGAATAATTAATTCAAAAATATTTTTGAAATTGTCTCAACCCGACGTTATGTTGGATCTTATCATACTCAAGACAAATATCTTCACGGTGTTCATAATCATGAATATGTTGTTGATTTTCTCCTCACTGAAACAATTATCAGGAAACCCACTGGCTTCATGTTCCATTTTTAGGAAACTATCAACATACGGTTGAACAGTCCCTCAGTCATTTGCATTTCCCAGATTTCATGTTTTAAGAAAGACATACCCTTTCTCCAACGCCAAATGTAGTTCAGGAGTACAAAATATTCCCTTGATTATACGTTCTTCTTCATTATGTGTACATTCTCCACTATTCAAGTTCTCCATACAAGACCTAAACAAAGCAAAGACGAGATGTTTTTTGTGTGCAATATATGACCAAACGGATATAGCAGGACTTTTAGGAGCAAGTACTTTACAATGAACCAAGCCCTGGATAGTAGCAGGATTAGACATGTTTTTACCTTTATGAAATTTAATTCTTCCTGTTGGCATAGGTTTCTTAGACATAACAAACACATAAAGGGAGGTTACATCCAGATATGCTAAATACTCGTCTCACCACATTTATATAAGGCACGAAAACATTTGGTGCGTTCTTTTTTAAAGGTATCTTTAGGACGTAAGGAATCTTGCATTTCACAAACATCATAACAGGACTGACTGGGTAAACACACGCTGACAATACCGACATTTCAAATCCTTATCGTTACTACTATCGATATCGTCGTGATACTCTTCACAATGACTACATAAATATTTACATTAATGGAACCGCCGTTCCTCATAAGGTGAGAGACAATGTTAGCAATAACAAGTATGATCTAGAAATTCCATTATGGTTTCAATGATATCATAATGATTGTCTTCATATCTAACAAACAATTTCTTATCAGCTGGTGGTCCTCAATACACTATCGTCTACTCTCGACTTTCCGGATCACGTACATACACAAGAATTTGATACCTGTCACCATAATGTTTCTGAAACTGGTCTACATCTTCAATACTTCCATAATTTTTACTTAATAAATCTACTTTCGCAAAATAACACAATTCTGCTACAGCACAAGCCCAGTTCTTAGGATGTGTTTTGATGTAATTTGCATTTCGAAACTCCTTATCGGCGCGTAGTTTCGCCAATACCAAAGCTCCTGCGAGACAATCTGTAACAAATTCAACATGATGTGTTTTTGAATATATTTTTCCAAAGGCAAATACTTGTAATTACCATATCGTCCAAGACCACGAATAAGATCGAAAATGTCAACTTTAACCGTCACTTTTTCACCTAAGAAGAATTAGAATTCAGAACATTTTCAATATTAAGTTCTGTACATTCTACATTAAGATGTGTACGGAATCGCCATGATGTGTAAATTGGCTTATTTTCCTTACAATTACTACTTTTAATTGTGAAAACTACTTTGGAATCCGGATCGACATCTTTAAGTAAATGTTCGATAGCAAAATTAAACAAAGTGTTAATATATTCCTCTGGGTTGAGGATTGTCTTTACTACCGAATTAATGGTAATTTGTCGCCCTTGGAAATGAAAGTTTGGATAGTTTTTCACATTCACTAACAATCTCAAAATCACTAGTTGTTCCACCGCCATACGTCTCTGGCATGTTATTGTCCTTCATCCATTGTTGAACATAATATTAAGCACCTCACCTTCACTAGAATTTTATTCTGTATCAAATGCAATGTCCGCATCCATACTAGTTTCATTACTGTCCATTATGTTCATGTCACCACTGCTATCCATAGTAGAGTCATCACTATGTGTTAGAACAGGGTCCTAAGTTTCAGAAAATAGTAGGTCTTTCACATAATGGGTCTGGTTTTAATACAATACTAGTAGTGCGATGTCACATGGAAAAACAAAATTTCACACCTCAAATTATTGCACAAGGACAGAAGATTATTCAATTAAGTGTTAATATCATTTTCAGTGACCCATATTTGTTCGTGCGAGTTAAATTATCCAAATTACCAGCAACGATGGGATTGCAAAAAAGTCTAAAGAAAGGGGAGTTTCCATATCTCTTTAACACTCCTAAACACTAGAATTAGTTTGGGCTTTGGCCAGACATTGGGTCTTTTCATATTGACTCCAGATTCGACGATGAACGCGATACGGTTCTTGCCTGGCAAACCTTACTGAAGAACAAACGGGTGGAATACAATGTTTCCTTCAAAGAACCGCTGTGGAGTGTTTCCGTTCACGTTATCTTAAAGAAAATACTATTCCGATCATCTCTCCTTAGGTTTCCAACATCGTGACCAACAACGTAAAACGGCGAAACAATGGTTAAAATATATGGAATATAAGAATAACGATTAACGTTAAATTGCAAACTGCAGAAAATGGTGGTGAAGTTCAATTTAAGCGGTTTAAACTGAACGGATATGAGACGAAAAGTCGTACTCGTAACGTATTGTATGGCTGCTACTGGTATGATCACACTTGCAACACCAAACTACGTCGTTTTAATATTGATGATGAGTGACATACTTTGAAAGATCGGTATAAGGCAACAATAGCGAGAGAGAGTTTTTTGAAAAAGAGTTGCAAATTAATGTTGCATCGATGTGGGAATGCGAATGGAACAAGATGGTTCAAGCATCACCTGAATTTCGAAGTTTCAAAAGAAATGAGTTTTTGTGAAATGCAAGATTCTGTACACGACACTGAATTTTACATAAATATATTTTAACTTGTACAGTTATCCTTATTACCATAGATTTACAACCAAGTTGGAATACATCCTACAGGTTGAACAACTGCCTGTTGCATCAATCTGTGTAAATCGATCTACATAGTTTATACGCAATGCCAAAAACGCTGTATCCGGAAGGTTAGTCAACATTCTTTTGTACCATTTTTATATGAACGGCAAGAACCGTCGTTTGACGGTTATACCACATTCTTTTATCATGGGTTATATGACATGGTAGAAAACCGTATCCTAGAGGGTAGACAACATTCTTTTGTAATACTTATATGAACGACAAAAACTGTCGCGTGACGGTTATACTCTATTCCTTTGGAGCAATGCCTAACACGTGTTCGGATTGTTAGACAACGTTCCTTTGTAGCAATGTTTATGAGACGACAAATTCTGGATCCAGGCGGTTCAGCAGCTTATTTTGTAGTAATCTTTGTATATGCAACGTCAAATTTTGTTTCCTGAGAGGTTACTACATTATATTGCACTAATTGGATTATATGAAATAACAGGATAAGTCTGTTGACGGTTCGAGACCTGTATTCTGTATCTGTGTACGTTATTTGTATCACTTATGTGTAAATACTATATTTCGTAGAATTCAACAATTTTAATACCATGTATTGTACTTGTTTATATTCCTATGTATTGTTTATATTCCTATTCCTCCATAGCACATCATATATTGCTTTACAACGTCGTCATTGGTTATCATCATTATGTGTGTACGTACAAAACTTGCTACTCGGATGTCTTAATCTGGATGCATTTCTACAATTATGTTGTATAGGTTATCATATGTAACAAAATAAGCTAACGTCACCAAAACTTCGTTTTTAGATCATCCATTGAAAGGTTTCTACAGTCATGACCATCACCTTCTAGGGGAATTGCTGCGTAGCACTGAATGCATGTCGCAGAAAATGTCGGTCTCCATCGACCTATACCTTACAGAATACAATTTTCATTCACGTCTAACCTTGAACAGGCACAAACTGCCATCGTACTCGCCACTGGGTTCAATTCCTGTCGACGAACATGCTTTATAGAAATTGACAGCCAATCACAGTGCTCTGTCTCAATGCGATCGTGTAGAATAGCTATCCAATAAAAACAGTGCAAAGGCAATGTTATCCAGGCTATTTGAACAACTCGGAGAAAAAAGAGATTGTGTGTTATAAGTATTTATTCAGTTTGTTTGTGATCCTATCACTTTGCATTCATAGAGGACGTTCTTGACCGTTGGTAATGCTGTAGAATCAACGAATTTTGTTATTTACGACCATCCAGTGACGTACTTATTATCTCAAATTATGGTCGCAACCATTTCGTCAATGTGTGGGCTACTGCAACTGTGATTGCTATTCATTACCTATCTCTGCGAACGGTCGATCATAGGAATGCCATTTTTCTCTCAATACTTCGTCCAGTTCCAAATCTATATTATACCTATTCTGTATTGCTTCTGTGAAAGTAGGTTAGCATCAGTGCCAGTTATTTGCAAATCCTTGCCCTACAAATCTAATAACCAGGTTTAAATATCAACCTGCTCGTCGATTCAGTTATTGACTGTAATTATGTCTATTTAGCATGTTACAGTGCACCTTGTATGACGCCAGTGTTAGTCTGTACATTATGTTCCATCTGGGTGCTACTCGGTGTACAGAATCCTACTCCTAGTTCCCTAATGCACCTGACATATGTTTCTTATAAGGAAGCAGTGTAAATTTGTTGTAGTCTGTTTTTGTAAACATAATGACCTAGTTGAGTACCTATGGGTATATTTACACCATTACTTCACATTCTATATGAGAATGACACCACGACCTGACTAACATATTTCATCTGTACCCCACTCTTAACTACACATACGCATTTGCAGTACAATCTGAGGACTATTGTTCTGTATTACGTAACTGGAAGTATATTTAAAGAGACGGTTTATTCCCAACAATATTCGGTATGACTTTCTTAGGTGTGTCATATATTATGACTGACCAGTAACTCCGTTTGACAAGACAATCCATCCAAAGCTTTAATAATGGGACGGAGAAATATTGGGGTCTCGTTATGGTTGCATCATTCTGTGACCCATCCTAGGGTTTGATAAGACGGTGTTGTCCTCTTTTTATTCTTCATCTTCATCAGCGTTTTATTATTATTATCCTTACTTTAATTATTATTATTATCTTAATTGGTATTTTGAATTCCCACAGCAGGGAGGCGAATGATGTGATTTCATTATGAAACCACCTTTCCTGTACGACACTTCTTATTTCCCAGTTCTGTGGTGTACGGTGATTGCCATTGTTCCTTTCGTATGGTATTAGATGTAAATGAAATGCAGCAATGGCAGAATGACGGTAAAAATGGACGCAAACCAAGATATCAATACTGTTCGCTCTATATTCCATATCTACAACCTTCATTCGCCATGTTGTAATTTTATCCTTGGAGTTATATATCCCTCAATACGTTATAAAATTATTTATATTTCTCTCTACGTCTGTTAATAATCAACATCGATACACCAAATTCAAAATGTCGGGATTTTTTCCCCGTGTTTTATTTTTGATTTCTGTAATTTTTGTGTCGAGTAAAAACGGTCTTGGAATTTTCTGTAGATTACGACAGTACTGTTTACTTTGGTATACTCTGCCAATAAACCTTTGATTTGTGGCCAACTTCGTCTACTTTAACCAATTCGCCATATTTATTTACAGAGTTGGAGCATTGAAACGTAGGGTAATGAAATTCACCAGTTTTAGTTTTATTAGAGTTTGTATGACATTATAGATTATGTCGGTTTTCAACACTGCGTCCGTTCAGTGTACGTGGCTTTTCGGTGTTCTATACTAGGGTTCTTCGTCGGACTCGGACTGTCCGAAGTCCGATGAAATGTTCGGACAGTCCGAGTCCGAACAGAAAGTCCGATTTTGGACAGTCCGAGTCCGAACAGAAAGTGTGCTTTTGAACAGTTCAATTTCGGACAGTCCTAGTCTGATTTTGGAAGAAAACAGGTTGAAAAGGAACCTCCATTTTTTTTCTTCATCAGTGGGCTTCAGTCTGTACTCTGTAGGGTCTTGCTAAAAGCCGATACTGAAAAAAAAAGTCTGGTTCCTCTTTTCTTCCGCTCCCTGCTTCTTCCACACTTCATTTTTCTCAAGCACAACAACAGTTATTGCTTTCTTTCCCAAAAATTTATGGGTGCCGGAAATCTTTTGTTTTAATCGTGTGGCAAAACGAAAGTTGCTATTGACAAAGAACTCCTCCCTTTCCCTTCTGAGTAAAAGAGAAACTGATATTTTTGTTGAATAGCAGCTTCTTTTTCAAAGAAAAAACGACGGAACATTGCCTTTAGTCAAAATGAGACATCACAATGCAATAGAAAGTGAATAATATTGTTCTAGAATAAGGGATGAAGCGTGAAATAACAGAAGCACTTGTGTCCCAAGATAAGAGGTTTCTGTGAGTGTTAAATTCAACACATTTTTTTCCTGTCCACATTTGATCATTTGTTCCAAGTTTCATTTTATTGCGTTGTTTTGCTATGGCATGCTCCCCATCCCTCCACGCAAGGCATGGCTACGATAGAGAGAGAGATTGGAAACTTTCCATCCTCCACAGAGGAAGCATGGTAAAATGAAAGTTATAATTTGAACCTGGGGAATCTGTTTCCGTTTCTTGAGAAAGCTTCCGACAATGGAAGCGGCCCGGTATGTTATTTATCTAGCATCTCACATAAGTTGTCGGGGTTTGTTGGACCATTACCCACCCCACACTTCTATTAGTCCTGGTTGAATCAATTGTTTGTTGCTTTTTGGCAATCACTGCCAACGCGAAACAACCGTTTTAGCACAGGCGGAATAAGGGAGGCGGGAGGATTTCCTGTGGGTTTGAGAATATAAACGCACGAAAACGTTAAAAAGACTTGTCAGAAAAGACAAGTCAAACCGAAATGAAAACACACTAAAATGTAATGGAAAATGCTTTTATTTTTTCAATTTCGATTTTTCGAGTTCAAAACACAATTTATAACTAAAACAGCTTGCTTGTAACGCGCTAAGCAATATGGGTTAATGAATTTTAATTATCTGTTATAGTAATTGACTTGACGCCGATCTCAGAAAATATCGAAAATGAGAGAAAGATTTTAAGAAGAGTTTTTATTTTTACTTCTAGTGAGTTTTATGTCGGGTGTTTATCTTCGTCTTCTGTAAAGAAGTTTATATCTATATACTCTTTTCCTTTCGTGCTGAAGAATAATTCTGCATTTCGTCTGCATGAAGTCACAATAGGTTCGCCGAGAAACCCTGTGCGATGCCTGTTCAACATTAACTCGACTTATCATGGTAATGATTCTCAAAGGGTGTTCGCTGGCACACTATTATGCCGAGAAATTTCTTGTCTGTCCCGTGCCGCGTCTGCGAGAACAACTATGTTTTATTAAAATGATAAAATAAAGGAAAAGTGAAATTGAATATGTTTAAGAACGTTATTTGTTAATACAAGAGAAATAGTACATTATAAGTAACAAATTGGAATTCTTAAAATTATTGAGTCTGTTCTCTTGAGAACATCTAGCTTTTGCAATTTTTAAAATAATTAATTTCTTTTACTTTTATTTTGGGTTTGTCTCGGTGTGTTGTTAATTTTCTACGAACTTGTTACGTTTGATTCCGTGTAGTAAGTGGCAGCAGCGTAAACCACAGCAGTGTGATTTTTCAGACTGTGCTTTTGAGAATTATAATATGAGAATTAGTAGACCTCTTTTGACGTTTTCTTTCCTCTGCATTTCTGAGTCGTCTGGCTCGGGATATGGCTAGTTTGGTTTGTAGAATTACCAGAAGACAAACAAAAGTTGCGTCTTCTAAGTCCTATATAGAAAAGTTTTGTTTATATTTTTATAATAGCCATTCTTTGGAATAGTTTTACTTTTTTTTGCTAATAGCAAGTAGTCATTTCTTAAATCAATATAGGCAGTGTACTGCCTAAACGGTTGGTCCTTTCGCGTCAATTTTTACTCTATCCGTTTTTATATTTCTCCCTGGATGTATATACATTGGTTGGACTGGATGTATATATATTAGTGGGCAGTCTTTGTTCCATATCTCAGGGCGCCCAAAGTCTATATGTTGCTGGAGACAGAATTACCAAGTAGGCCAGATTAGAACATTTTCTTTATATTAATTTGTAAATTTTAAGTTCTAATTTTTGTTTAGGTTTGAGAACATTTCAGTTCTGAAGGTGAGTCAATGTGGGGTGCTACGTGTTTTGGAAGTCGAATTTCATTTGTCTAACAAGTTTTGGTTTTCCTGAAAAGTTGTGGTGGCCTTAAGGGAGGCCCTTTCTTTTTTAAATTTTGTTCATAAGTTTTGTCTTCCCTCTCCCTGAGAAATGAATGTTCTTGTTCAGAGGAAGTCCATTGCTATTGTCTTTGCTCCCCAGTTTTGTGGGTTCAATGTAGATTTTTTTGCATATTTCGATGTGTAGATCCAATTTTTATTTAACTTGTGGGGTTACATCATTATAAGAGTTTTCCCGCCATAATGTTTACTTTGCCTTGACATCACCCAGAATGCCGTGAGTTAGTTGGTTGAGTTCTTGTGGAGTTTTTGTTACCCAGGAGACGAAGCCACTTTTCTTATTTGGATGAGACTTCATTTACTGAATCTCTTACTTTTACTAACCTGCCTCAGTATCAGTGGATGCAATCTGCCTCTAGCCGGACTTGAATCCGGATTGTTTAGTGGTGTCCACCTGAAGACACTGAGTTCAATATGATATGTCCACAGTATAGAAGGCTGCTTTAATCGGCTATCTATTCTTATCTTGTCATTGAATATTTTTGTCACTACCGATTACCACTGCCTCTAATGAATATGTTTTTCTGTTCTAAAAAGACTGAAAAATTACTTTTGGTTATCAATTTTCGATGATCGACTCGCTTCGTTGATGATTTGGCTGTGGAGCGGAAAGAAATTGAGAAAATTTATATTGACGATCTTTTTCAGAATTGCTAAAATAAAGCCAGAATACATTAATGTTTTTCACTGCTGTAAATAACACTTTAAAAAACTTGACAATTAAAATATCCTTACTTTTATGTTACTTGTTTTAGCTACATTATGTTAACCGTGTGGAGATGCCTGTGAATTGCATACAGGGATTCCACGAGAACTTTCCGTTTTTGGGGTATAAAGTCAAAATTGGGAGTGTAGAGGTGGTGATTTGCACTAGTCTGTCGATTCTTGACCATACATTTTTGAAGTTCGGGGAGCTCTCGAGATTTTGCGGAGTGTCACCCACAGGGGGGGGGGGTTGGCGGAATCACTGATTACGTATATGCATAGTATGAAGTAAAAACTACGCTTGGAAATAGGTGGCATGCATCAAGGGATATATCATAAGTACAATTACGCCATTGTTTCTTGAGTATAAAAAAGAAATAAAATAAATAATCTTCTATCCCCCAACTTTTAAACAGAGATCTTTTAATATCAATAGATCACTCTTATTTACCAATAGTACGGACTAAGCCACTAAATCAACACTGCTTTGTCAGTTTTTTTAAGCGTGAAAACAATTAATTTATAAGATTTTATTTTCATAATTTGTAATATGCCTATGCATAATTTACCAACCTCTATACGTATATAAAATTGAAAGTAGCTATGTTTGCGTGAGCATCACGCCAAAAGCGATTTGAGCGATTGGAACTATTTTTAGCACATGATCAGATATTAGATCCGTGTGGGAAGTCATCATATCAGTCGACATCTTGGATTCAAAATGAGCGCTCAAAACTTTTTGCACACCGTTTGAGCTAGAGATACGAAATTTGGTATGAAGGTGTACCATCACGAGTAGGTTACGATTATAAGAAGAAAATTCGTCATCTTGATCTAAAATGGCCGCCCCAAAACGCATTTTCCAAACCACTGAAACTAGAGAAACGAAATTTGGTATGAAGGTGTACAATCACGAGTAGGTTACAATAAATGGGTTAGGTAGGTTACAAATAATACATATATATTTAATAATAATTGTCATTAAAGTAGTTAAATAATGGCACGTAGGGTTTAAGTGAGTAAGTTCGATCGCAGGTTCGAGTCCGATTTCGGACAGTCCGAGTCCGAACAAAAAGTCCGAGTCTGATTTCGGACAGTCCGAGTACGGATTCGGAAAGTCCGATTTTGGACAGTCCGACATAATGGTCCACGGATTCGGACTTATTGAGAAGTCTGAAGTACGGATATAAAAAGTCCGTATCTGAACAAGGCTATTCTATACAGAGATTTACTCTCAAATGAGTGTGTGTGTTCTTACATGGACACATGCATTTCCTAAAAGTCTTTAAAGCGATCGCCACGCTACTCTATCGGCGCGTATTCGAACTACCACATGTGCCAAGGTCAGGGCAGCCGAGCAAAGCCCTAGAATGAACGTGCTGGATCGGCCCGCGAAAAGCATAAACTTTAAAGCGATCGGCACGCTACTCTGTTATGTAGTGCCCATGTCACTCCATAACTCCTAATTAATTTTCAGCAAAATGAAATCTGAAAGGAAGAACTGAGGAAGCAATTTATTCAAATTAGGGAAATTTGGATAATTAATTCAGATTTGAGTGAATGATTATTTTATGTATTTTGTATGTCTAATAATTTTAATCCGTTTTCAGCTATCGCCTTACCGATACAGACTTGAATTCAAAAACTTCCCATTATGTTTTCTTTCTATTTTTTTTCTACGCTGGTCAGCTCTCAGGCGGAGAGGAGGAATTAAGACTCGATTTCTGTTGCTACCCCCAACTGAGAGAGAGTCGGGCACACATCCTTTATCGGTTGTTTTTTTGTGTGTATTATTTCTGTTGCAGAGCCGTTGGTCTCCATTCCCGCTTTTTTCGAGTTCGTTACTCTTAAAATTTGATCTAGAAGTGTCATGTGTGAACGGCGCGAAAATGTCCTATTTGAGACCGATTTCGCGCCAAGTCTAGAGCTCCGTAGTGGTCAGTCGCCACTAGTCACTCCTTCAGTACGAGGGATGATTTGTAAGATGTAGCCTGAAGTTTTTTTCTACGTCCTCTTTTTTTCTCGGATAGTAGACAGCGTCGTCTCAGCTTGAGATGGTACAGGCAGTTTGGTAAGGTCGATACCACCTTTATTTTATTTTAATTTCATTCCGAGGTCAGTTTCAATTTGGATTTCGAATCATGTTGCTCTCGTTATTTTTTTGTTAGATTCTTAATCGGGTTGATACCGAGCGAAGGAGTAATATTCTTGACTACAGAAACTTTTAATTTCAATTTTATTGATAAGACCGAGATGGGACTAAGAATACTTAATTTTGTTTTAGTAACACTTTTATACGGATGTCCCTCGGCGAGCATTATCCGTAAGGATAGGTGGGAGGAAATTAAACTCTGAAATGCTTTTACTTTGCCACCCCAGAATTATTTGGAGATGGGAATTTGGTATAAGTAAAGGCGAGAGCAAATATGTGCACGCCAGGTGGATAACCTTGCCCCTGTACATATTTGTTTTTGTTATTTGATCTGATTTTGATGTCATGGGTCCTGATTGAATTGTTCAGCTTTCATAAACTTGTCGCGGTTGAAGTAATGGAAAGATTCAATTTCGTTAATTAGCAGTCACTTCAACAGAAACGTGTATGAGTCATGAATTTGCCAGTTTGATCGGGGATAAGTTAACTTGAAATTTTCTGTTTTTAATATCCCTAAATATTGCAAAGGAGGAAATAAGAGAAGTAAATTGTGTAGAAAACTCAAGAATATAACTTTTGAAATGTGTAGTTCCCACTTTTTGTATTGTTCGTTTTTAAAAGTTCTAATTTTGTGTAGATTTGATATAAATCCTTTTGGTGTAAGAATTATTTAAAAGGTTTAAGAATTTCTGTTTAACTAACTTTGTTTTGAGAATAATTAATTATTGTGACGAATCTCGTAGGGTCAAATTTAAGGGAAGGGAGCTCTGGAGACCTGCCCAGTCTTTCAGTGCTGTTGCTTCTAATCACTTAATTATTCATAGTCCCAGTGACCTTTGATTTTGCAAGACTGGACTGCTCCTGCATGTTCTTTGGGTGTAACTATTAAATCTATCACTCCCTGAACTCTCAGAGAATTTCATAATAAGCGTAAGTGTTTGAACTTATGTGAGAAGGTCAGTTCGACTCCTATCCTGACTCACCTAAAATTGCGTCTCTTGTTCCTTGAGAAGTTTTGTTTAGTTTAATAATAATGCGATTCAGAGGCCAGTCGTGGTTAACTTCAAATAGGAAGTATGTCCAGTTTCGTAGTAAAAAATTTCCTTTTTATTTGTTATTTTTGGTTAAAGGTAATTTTGTGGTTTTTAGTTGTGTTGTGGGTTCCTACCCCAGTATCAAAGGTTGCTACATAACTATGTAGTCCAATAAGCCATTTGTATATCAGAAATGTCTGCAAGAAAAAGAAAGATATGTCTTGTAAGTTTACCTTAATTCGTCAGTTGACACGAGAGATTCTGCCAGATAAACTGTTTTGAGGGGAGTCTCGGACTCCAGACAAATTTCTTGCACTTAAGTAATCTATTTTTTTTCAAAATACTTTTAATTAACTGGGTGGTTTCAAGTATTTGTGTATGATGGTATAAGAAAGGACGCCTGGTGACCTGATCGGTCATTCAGAGTGTTTGCAGTAATGACACTTTCAACTTCCTCCAAGTTATCCCTTGTTTTGATTCAAGTTGGTACCACACCAACCACTGAAAAGGGAGTAAAGTTAACGGAACCCAACCCTAGACCCTAGAGAGAATTGTGAGCGGAAAGACCAGAACTTTTCATGTCTCTGTAATTTGTTCAAATTGAGATATTATCCTAAGCATCCGTTTTTGTACATTATTAAGTGGTCGTTAAGTCAAATCTGTTATAAGGGTCGAAAAGTCAAACCTCAATAAAAACCAAGTCTTTATCGGTAATATGGAGAGCAGAACTTCAGTTTAAATTGTTTGTAAATAAACTCTATTTTATTGTTTTATCTTCAAAACTAGTTTTTTTTTCATTGAGAGAAATGGAGTAAAATTCCTGAATGTTTTTAAAGTTAACAACATTAAGCAATTATTTCCTTTAAGTTAATTATTTAGTAATTATTGCAACTCAGCGTCCAATTTTATTATTATAACTTTTGCTCTTATGTGTTAAGAACCCGCCTAAGGAGAGTACGTGTTACGTGTGGGGAATGTTATTAAGTTCCTTGCTAGGCTCGTACTTCTGGGGAGTTATTCTCTTATCTATATAGGATGGCGTCCGAGGTATCATTTTTGCTTTAATTTCTAATTGATGAGATGATTCTTAAATTGATCATATTTTCCCTCGATCCTTCACGAGGACTCACTCTCTGATCTGTATTGGAAATTAAGAGAATTTTTTTCTGTACAGAAGTGTGAGGCCGTTTACAAATCCCATTTTAATTTCTTTGGAAACATGGAAAGCAAGGAAGGTGGCAAATAATAAGAATCAAAAAAGCAGAGATCAAAGAGAGCGTTGAACTCCCCCACCCCAACTATCCAACACACACCATAACGACTCTGCCGGCACGTATTCGAACTACCACATGTGTCAAGGTGGGCGAGCAGGCCCCGAGAAAGAACGAACACTTTGTCCCACACCATAGGCTTCTGCCTCACCCTCACTCTATCTACTGATCTCAATCACGTTTTTAAAACATTTATTTCTTTTTTTCGATTTTCTTCTGTCGGCGGACTTCTATCAGTCGTTTCGATGATTGATCGTTGCTACTTCAAATCTAGCGTACGGTGCCATGTATATTTTGTTACAACCACAAATTCATTCTCATCTTAGGAATATTCATGCTTCTTGTCATCTCGGAACACATTTTACGCAACGCTAATCCTTTCACATTCCAATTTGCTCGGACTTTCATGTATATTGAAATGACTTATTCAATTCGGTGAGCTTTGCCCTCAAGAACATTTCCTTCTAGTCCTCCGCCTCCCCACCTTCTCTTTCTTCCTATCGTGGAAACCTCGATCTCCACCTTACTCCGTTCCTCAATCTTCAATTCTATAGAATGATCTACGTTAAGAGCATTTGCTCCTCGTCATATCTGTCTATCTTCTTCTGTTATCCTTCTAGGGACGTGACATAAGGTTAACTCCTTCATTCATCCAACGTCTCAACTCTTTGTGTTACACGTCCTACGTTCTGATGAAATTAAATCTAAACTCACGCATGGTTGCGTTTCTTTGTGTTACCATTGTTTTATATGCTAATTAGAGTACTTACACACACACACTGTTACAAATGTGTGTGCATATATTTCTTCATGTAACCCACCTTTTGTCAAAGGTACTACTATTGTGTGTAATATAATGCGTCCTGCATCATACAAAAGATAGCCAAATGAAAAAGAAAGAAAAAATAATGGTTTCCCCTTGTAACACCCTCACCTCTCCTGAACCAGTCGCTCTCTAATGTGGACTAATATTCCTAAGAATGGAAATTAGAAAGACATCTTACAAGTTCCCTTTATATAAATGTCTCAGCATACCTCGAGCAAAAAAAGACAGACGGAGGAGTCGTATAGCATATACTCAAGAGATAACCAGAGACGACACGAGGCTAAAATGCTATGGAAAAAGATTGGTCCGTCCTTGTTCTTTTCCTTGCAATGAAAGACCTAATAAGCTGCACAAAAATGTTTGTCATTATCACAGACGCAATATATCATGTACTATGTACCCAGATAGAACATAAGCACATGGCAGTGTATTTATTATTCTCTTTCCTCAAATCAGTTTCGGTAAATACAAAAACCAAAGTATTTGACACTCTGAATCCGAATATGGCCTCCCGTTACATATTGCGCGTACAGCCAATTGAATGCAGCTGCGTGATACCAAAACACGAAGTGTAATGATAATAAGCAGTACTAATACGCAATAAGACATGGAATAACCAAATTGCCAGTTTATCATCAATACCAAATGTTGTATTAGACATGCAACAGGTGTGCCAATTGGGAAATAGTAACATAAAACTAATTACATTACGATAATAGCAATACCCGCAAACCGTAGCCAGTAATAACAGTATGTATATCATACGCCCCTAAATACTAAGCATATGTACTGTAAGGAAATAAATATATCAGCATTTAGGTTGTATCATGCCCCGACATGGTTTTCTGTGATAGTTGTGAGTCCTACGGACATCCTTTAATTATTACAGTCAGCAATTAGTGCTGATCTATGTATATATATGTCTCAGAAATACTTTTCCACACCTGAAACATAATAGGTTTCCTCTCTCTGAAAATACAATGTGGCCAACACATTTTTAGATTGTTTTTATTGATAATTTTAATAAAATTAACCAAAGGTGAATCTATTTAACATGACTTGGTACTCGGATCCAAACAAATAATCGTACCATATTTACTACTCCGCTCATTGCCAAGTTTTCTGTGTTTATCCACTAAAATTTTGTGTAATATATTGTAGTCTAATACTAAAAATAGTGATAAAATTACTTGGAAAATTTCAAGCAGATTCAACCAAATTTAAGCTTTCTAGCGCTTTTTATTGGACATAATTTTGATCTAATCCTGACGAAAATTTCCCATTTGTGACTGGCTATCTCGGAAATAAACATTTTTCACCATATTTTTAATAAGACTATTTCTGCTGGTTTTTACTTACTGAATATCGTCAATTTTGTTAATCGAATTTTACATGCGTTGAAAGCTTAGAACTTTCTAAAAAGTAGAGTCGATATTTTCCCCAATTTTTACAAAGTATAGTAAATCTGATTACATGTATGTGTCAGAGAATCTCAATAACACGTTACAAAATTTCAAGGTGACATGGTCCAGAAGGCATAAAACCATCCCAAGGAAATTTGGCGCGTTTCCTTCGTCTCTGTTCCCTCCACCGATCAGATGTCTGCGATTGCACAGCTAATAAATAATGAAAATCGCTCCTCTTAGGCCTATACAATGATGCTTGGATCACGATAGAAAAGGAGAGCTTTGTCCCACCTCCCCTCTGAAACTACCACTTCCTAGCGGTGCGCTAACAATCAGCGAAGAATTACATCTGCATCCCCTTCCAGAAGCCATCTGCTTCCCCTCCCGTCGTTGCCATGACTATACGCGCGACAACAATCACATCTGGTCAGCGGACCTGCTACGCTATAGTTACCTGAAAAGAAAGTGAAATATTTAATAAAAAAGAGAGAAAAGTATACAAAACTCTTTCTAGTTCAATCTGACAGACAGATGTTTATAGCTGGTTCGTTCTGGGTTCGACACCCGTAATAATGATTCCAGTAAGTATTTCCTTAGTAGTACTGAAATGTTATCTGTCTCTGCCGCTCTCTTTTTAACTTTCAAACTTATCCATAGAAAAGCAATTGGGAGAAATTACCTCTGTCTCCGTTTTAAAGCACATAATTTCAGCCCTCCCTTCTTTAACTGAGATTTTCAGTGCTTTTATCAGGATAACACAATATTTATTATTTATTGAAGTCTTTATTTACTCCCGCAAGTCCTAGCTCAAAATCATTGAGTCAAGCTACAGCTAACTCCCCATTATCCGAGATAATGGCTGGCAGGGAGGACACGGATAACGAAAATTGGGGCTAATCTGCAAATTGCGAACTGTTTACCCAACTTAAAGTTGCTTATTTGTACACGAAGTAGTCAAATAAGTAACTCTTGCCTTAATAAATGCATCTGGAGTAACGAAATTGTTTCTTTCAAAAATCACTTAAAAAATAAGAAAGAATATGTAAGTAAAATTAAACCTTGGCTAAAATAATATATCACACTTTCTGAAATGCAAGACACTTTTTTAAGGTTATGAATGCAATATTACGTTTTTTGTTTTTTTTTGTGTGTGTGTTTCTTTTAAGCGCGTCTTCCAGACCTTCAAGATAGTCAGTGAAGAAGACCTTTCCCGTGTACGCTACCCCTTCCCAAAGCTTCAGTTCTCTCCGACTCTCCCTCTTCCTATGCCTGCCGACCACCCAACCGTCGTTGTTGAATCCTTTCCACATACAAATACATAACTCCGAATTTACTATTCGTGTGTTCCGTATCGTAATTAAACCGTCTGCGGATAGTTCAGATTTTGCTGTATGTTATCTCCGAACTCGAACCTTGCATGCCTTTCTCATTCGCTCTCTTCATTTGTTTTTTATGTTCCTTTCTTGTTTATGGATTATATTCTGGCAAGGACAGCTTCACTGTCAATCGAAAACCATGTTGCGACCTAACAGATATAGTCTAATCGTAGAATAGGTGTCAAATCAGAACTTTCAGATACACAATTATAGCACTGTACTCGCGTCAAGCTCTTCCGTCCTTATAAGCATTTGAATTAATGTTCTCGTTCGACTAGTACTCTTGGAAATGTATAAAAATAATAGCTAAAAATGTCATAAATTTTTAAAAAAACGGACAAGTTATTAGTTTTGAAATTTTCGCAATCGAACCATACTGATTTCAAGCAAAGCTGAAACGGTTCACCGAGTAAATCGGGTCAGAGTTTGGATGGGGCCACCGGGTCTATGCTTGTAACCGGATTTTGACCCGGTGATCCAGAGGACAAAGCAAGATTTAATTCTACCCTCATTATACACTTTTACGTTCCGACAGTGTTTCTTTAGTGGAAATCGGGAGTTTTAACACCCCAGAGCACGAAAAATACAACGCCGATAAGTTCCTAACAATAGTATTAACATACATAGATACATAAGCTCAATTCTCAGGGAACCTCAAAGATTATAATATTGATTGATCCAAACCACATGAACAAGTCTAGGCCACCGGGTCAAGATTGGGCTATGGGTCAATTGGCTCAACATTTGATCATTGGATCACCGAGTAACAGTCAGTCTGGTCATTTGGGTCAAAACTGGGTCTCTCAGTCATTCGGGTCAATAGGGACAAGTTACAGATTGCGTCACGAAAAGCGATTCGGTTTCAGTTCTGATTTCAAGGAGTGCAGGAGCGACTTAATTGACTCGCTAAACTTCATAGGACAGAGACGTATTAGAAAACAGTGTAATTGGATCGATAATGATGCATTTCTTGACTTTTTTTTTTAGGTAGAGGGAGTTTACCGTTTGCGGACAGGCCTAATAATTGTTGGCGTTTGTGTATGCGTAAATGCAGAGGAGAGCTTAGAATTATACCCATTTTTGTCTCCTGGGCTGTACAATGAAATCGGCACAAAATTCCAAGTTCGAATATTTTTAGAAGAAAAGGTAAATGACTACTTTATTACCATCACTAGTTTGAGAATAGAGTTAGAAGAAAGAAACATGCCTAATTAATTTATCTAGTCAGACTCCACAGAATATCTCAAAAATGACATTGAGATTGAGTAATCTTATATGATAGTTGATACAAGACCAATAATTAAATTACAATGATAAGCTTTCATACATGCTATGTTAGTTTTTATCGCTCTTTTCACGTTGACACGGGGTCTGCCATGATGAGGATGATCGCTATATTTTCCAATTTGTCCTCTTACAGGTAATTTCTTTTCTTCCTGTTCTGTCGATAATCTGTGAGAAGATATCAAAACGTATTCTAGCGCATGCTCTTCCCCATAACCCCCCACACCCACTCCATCAACACGGATTAATTCCAGGGGCCTCGTGTGAAACAAACATTGCAGTTTTCTAAGCTACTGCCATTAGCGCTTTAAAATGTCAAAACCAACTTAATGTCATTTACTTAGATTTTTCCAAAGCATTGTATTCAGTCAATCACACCTTCCTTAAAATAAAAAAAAATCCCTTTCGGTAGGCCTACAATAAAGAGCTGTTCAACGATACTCCACAAGACATACACATATATATATATATATATATATATATATATATATGCCCCCAGACCCCCGTAGGGGGTTCGCCCCGAACTTCAGTGCTTTTCAGAGGATGCGCCTCCTTTATCTTAACCAAAATCTCCCTGCATTACTACACCATCATGGTGTCCATCTACACCTTCCCACGGGGCGCTGCGCCTCCTTTAAGGGGAGGTTTGCCCTATTTATTGTAACCTACTCTTGGTCATACACCTTCAAAGAAAATTTAGTTTCTCTACCTTCAATGATTTAGAAATTGGGTTTTTGGGACGGCCATTTTGGATCCAAGTTGACGACTTTTTGAAAGTTTTCTTATATTGTCGTGACCTACTTGTGATGGTACACCTTGAAGTAAAATTTCATTTATCCAGCTCAAACGGTCTGCAAAATGGGATTTTGGTCGGCCATTTTTTATCCAAGGTGGCGACTTTTCCCAAATGTTGTAATATTTCCCTAAACTACTCGTCATGATGCACCTTTATGCCAAATTTCGTATCTCTAGCTCAAACGGTGTGGAAAATGTTTTTTTAGGTCCGTCATTTTGGATCCAAGATGACGTCTTTGCATACATCATGTAATATTTTAGTAATATACAAGTGATAATGAACAGTGTTACCAAATTTTATATTTCTAGCTGCAGCCGTTTAGGCTGTGTATTCTATACAGCAATGGGTTTGGCGGCCATTTTGGATCCTAGATGGCGACTTTTTCAACATTTCGTAATATTTATGCCAAATTTCGTATCTCTAGCTCAAACGATATGGAAAATAGATTTCTTATTTCCGCCATTTTGGATCCAAGATGGCGTCTTTGAACTCATTAGGTAACATTTTCGTAATCAAACAGTGATGTTGTACCTTTATGTCAAATTTGATTTCAATAGCCCCAGCGGTTCAGGCTGTGTATTCTATACAACGATGGATTCGGCGGCCATTTTGGTTCCAAGATGGCGACCGATTTTGCTCTTTAACGAACTTAACCGAGCTATTAAGCCTAGAAACAGCATATAAAAATTTGGTTCAAATATCTTCAAAATTATGGCCGCTAGCGTATATATGAGCTCCTGCGTAGCCTAGTCGGTAGCGCGCTCGACTTCAGTGCGAGCGGTCCCGGGTTCGATTCCCGGTGGGAGCTCAAAAATTTCGGTGTTGACCCAGCATCGTGAGGTTGTGTGTGTGTGTATATATATTTTTGTATATATTCATATCGTACCACTCTCAATAGGTAGATTTTTCTTCGAAATCCACCTAATATTACCCAGATAGCAACTTGCAGCAAATTTGGCATTGCAAGGCAGCAAACTTGCTACAATCTTGCAACAAACTTGCTAGTTGATAAATACCAAATTTGCTACAAACGTTTCACGCCGAACTTGCTACAAAACTTGTCTTTGAAACCGGTAGACCAGCATCGAGCCTGAGGCGGTAAAATATTTCAGTCTGCAGTGGAGTTCGAAGCCACAATCTTCAGAATTGTTGTCCGTCGTTCTAACCATTCCTCCACGGTTTTTCTGTTGGACGAAGTATATTTGAGTAGTCCTTGTATGTTTCGTAAACAGTTTCTGAAATTAAGGTATCATGTAGGCTTTAATTCGAAACTGGGAACGTTTATTGATCCTGTGTTAGAGTTATGAAGAAGGCAGATTCGTGATTTTTCACAAGCGAGTCACCTCAAGAATATTATAATGATGTGTACTTTACTGCTCGGTGCGATGACATTTCTCAAACAAACTAGCTGCCAATTTCTCAGATAGTACGCTAGTTTGAATCAAGTTTCGACTAGCCTTGATTTTTCCTTACAGTGATAAACTAACATTGATTTTTCCTGTTAAATTACTAGCTGGAACGCCGGGGTTTCACAAAAATTAATAAAGATTTTTTACAACTTCTTTCTGTAAGTGCTTACAAATATACCCCCCCCCCATTTCCTTCCTCGTATTTTTCAACTTTTTCAAAATTGTACCCATTTCCCGAAAATAAATTAAACAATTCAAGTTAGATAATTATTATTTTCTTTCATTATACGTGATACAAAGACCAAAAGTGACGGGCAGTAAAGTATACATAATTCACATCATCATGATTTTCCTGAGGAGACTCGCTTGTGAAGAGTCGAAGAAGTAGGCTTCATAGTTCTAAAATAAGATCAATAAGCTTTCACAGTTTCGAATTTCAGCCTATATCAGGCATTTACTTCAACAATTGTCTTCGTAACATAAAAGAACTAGTAAAATTGAAGAAAGTCAGGAGTGGAGCAATACAGGATAGTGTAAGTAGAAGGGGGTAACATGGTCGCGGTGACGTCATCAGGCGTTCGTAGCTCAGTTGTGAGTTCATTGACCTTTGACATCATCGCGTTGTTGCCAGACGTGTTGTTAAATGAATCATACGAGGTTGCCACATCTGTTGATATGAGGTTTGTTCGCCGTGACATTATCAGGCGTGGAAGTCCCCCATCATTGAATGTAATATGGTCGCGGTGACGTCATCGAAGGTTGGCACCTGGAAATTCGCATTACGTGAAAGCACAGGAAAGGTTGGTGAGTTGTGAAAATGCGGAGGTTACCTTAGCTTGTTTATACTAGATCGTGACTGAATTAGTGATGACGTAATCAAAGATGGCGTCTGGAAATTTCCATCACGTAAGGTTGTACAAGATTGTGGATGAATTTTGGCAGGTGAGAAAAATGATGACATAATTAGTCTGTAACATCGATAGAAAATTGTACTTGTTCGTGGTGACGTCATCGAAGATTGGGGAAAAAGACCGTTTGGAAATCCCCATCATATGAACATTGAAACAATGTGCTGTTAAGGAAGATCTCTGTTTGAGCTGACCTCAATCTGGGGAGGTTTAATATATTGTAAACTATTGCAAATCAAGATGGCGCATTCGGCGGGTATATAAAAATAAGGAATATAGTGACTGCACTATTGGGCGGGCGTATGAGAAAAGTTTGAGGAAAGTACTGATTGTAGCATTGGGCGGGAATATCAGAAAAATTAAGGAAAATACTAACTGCGTCATTTGGAGGGCGTATCAGAAAAGTTTAAGGAATATACTGACTGCACCATTGGGCGGGCGTATCAGGAAAGTTTTAATGTTGAATTAGATCATGGTAACAGCTGTAATAAGAGTATTATCTTTCAAAAAAGTATCTCCTTATTTTGATTGGCGGACGAAACCAATACTCGTTTTTACTAGTTTGAGCACATCCTGGTGGTCATTCTAATCAGTGAATTTTGACCTTTTAATTCCATAGTATTACCTACTCATATACTCACCTATTTTAAAAAATTGCCTGTTTAATTTAATTAGTCGGGCGAAACCATTACTCGTTTTTTTACTCAGGTTGAGCACATCTTGGTTCGTTTTTTACCCAGGTTGAGCATATCCTGACTAGTTTTTTACCTGGTTCAGTACATCCTGGTGGCCATTTTAATTAGTGATTTTTCAGCCTTTTCTTATAGAATATGAAAGTATACTAAATACATGCTGAAGTTACTATTTCGTATAGAAAAAGATCATTTAAACATGTCTCTAATTAATTTACTTTTAATACAGGTATAATATATTTTAAATATCATCTAAACATATAATAATAGTAATTAACAGAACACTCTAATATTTTAAATTACTTACTTATGTATGAGGTAAACTCGCGCGCCACCTAGTGAGCTTTTTCACTTTACCAGATCTTCTCGCAGGGCTTGGCAACCATATTGGAACTCACTTGGAAACACTTCCGCTAGGAATCAGATCTTTTCGTAGGGCTTGGCAGTAAAATTGCAACTAACTTGGAAACACTTCCGGAAGGAATAGCCAACTCTCGCCTATCTTGAAAGATAAGTAACAGCGAAATGGCAGCTGCAGTTTGCGCTTGTGGTGAAGACATCGGACACGACCCAAAGGTTGCCCCCGGATTCTAACCCTGGCACAAACGTTTTGTCCTGTACTGGAAGTGTTTCCAAGTGGGTTCTGGAAGTTGTTAATATGACTACGGAACCCTGAAGATAGATTTTAAAAAGATCTTGCGATGGGAACAACGATTTTCATCGTTCAGGATTGGAAAAGAAATTAATCTGAGAGTACAATCGATTCGGTTTACTTCGAGTGGGCTCTTAACTTGAGCTAAGGTAACGTTGCCTTACTTGGGTGAATAGCCAATTGAAACACATGTTAATAAGTATAAGGAATGATTTTCATGAAAGTTTCCCTTGCTTATAATTTCATTGAATACCCAATTGATTATTCGTTTGCATCGGTCAGGGTTCGAAACGAAGTGAATTTGATAATACAATCGAATCGATTAGCTGTGAGTGGCGCTGAACTTTACCTCGCATACTTTACTGTCGATTTCAGTGACATGTTTTACACTTAAGGAAAACACACGTTGTAAGATGCACCACCATCTTTGATGGAGTGACAACATTTATATATATTTTTTAAGAAAAGGAAGAATAAAATTAGGAAAGTACACATTGTCTCATGCAGCAGTATTTTCTTCGGTCAGGGTTGTAAACGAAGTAAATCTATCAGTACAATCGATTCGCTGAACTTCGAGTTTGGACAAGCGGACAGAATAAAAACATGTCTCAATTAATTACTCACCGAATGATTTTTTTCCATGAAAGCTTGCATTGCTGTCGTTTTGACTAACACACCTTACACTTAGGAAAGCATACCTTGTGAGATGGAGCGCCATTTTCATCCATCAGGGTTGGGAACGAAGTGAATCTAATACTATAATCGATTCGGTTAACTTCGACTGCTGTTCCTCAAGGGGGGACGCCGGGACTATCCCTGGTGCGTCAGGTTTTATTCCCCGGTTGTTGATTCCGAATATTACGTTCATCAGTGATAAAATCTTGTTATTTCTACGTAATCAGATAGTAGCCATAATTCAATGTTACATTTTGGGGGGAATGCTGAGGATTTTGACGCCACCATTTCCATCTAATAGTACAATCGATTCGATCAACTTTGAGTTCAGCGAAGGCGACAGAAAAAAAACACTTCTTTCAATTAAGTACTCAGCCAATGATTTTGCTTTCCTCTCGATCTGACTTGAGATGGTTAGCGCACCAGTCATTTTCATTTAATTATTCATTTGTGCAAGCAATGAAGTGGCTACAAATTTAGTTCAATTAGGTTATCTTCACTAGATGCCAGCTTCAGTAAAAATTCAGTAGATGGCAGCAAGGTAAAATTTAAGATATAAACAAGAGTTATAACTAAAGAAAGAGTTTTCTTATAAAATTTGAAATATCACATAAAGAGATATATGAAAAATATTTACTTTGACTTCCTAAGTGTAATTATTGTACATATTTCCATTAGATAGTTAAGGTGAATAATAACTCATGCAAATCATTTTGTTAACTGCACTTTCATAATGTATTCAGGTCCAATCCTTCTTTGAAGGAGAAAGAATCCTTTCTTTCTTTATTATTTGAATGTATCAACTATTTTTGAAAAAATCGGTGAGGGTTATATGGATTTTTACTGACCTAATGTTTAGATACCCCTTCACTCAAGAGTTGTCAACAATTACTAAAATCAAAGAACTTAATAAATATCCTTTAATACATTTCCCACTGACATTTAGGGAGCGCATTGTACGATGTATTCTCATAGCAAGATCCTTTACTTAGCGAGCACGTTTTACGCTGTATTTACATAGATCCTTCACAGCACTTTCGCATATGCTCACCTGTAATTTGGTGGGATCTACCACTTTGCATTTAATATTTTCCCACACTTGTGTAATAAAGAAGTTAATAAATTTCCCACTGTCATTTAGCGAGCACGTTTTATGTTGTATTCATATAGTAAGATCCTTCACAGCAGTTTTCCCTATGCTCACCTGTAATCGTGGGGGATGTAGGCCCTTGGTATTTAATGTTTCCCCCATTTGTGTAATAAAGAAGTTAATTTCTACGATGTATTCACATAGTAAAATTCTTCATAACACTTTCGCGTGTGCTCACCTATAATCGAGGGGGTGTAGCCCCTTGCCATTTAATGTTTCCCAAAATTTTGTAATAAAGAAGTCAATTTCTACGATGTATTCACATGGTAAGATTCTTCATAACACTTTCGCGTATACTCACCTGTAATCGGGGGATGTAGCCCCTTCGGAATTAATGTTTTCCCCTTTTCGTGTAATAAAGAAGTTAATAAATTTTTACTTTTCCTCCGATTACGCAGAGTAGCCAATTGAAACGCGTCTTTGTTTAAGTGATTTCGAGACGATCAGTTCTATACTTTTCCTCCGATTAGGGCAAATAAAAATAATAAAACCTGACACAGTGCAAAATAAACAAAAAGGCTCGCTTTTGTTTCATTTTATAAGACAATAGAAAAAATATGGCTGAAGGTGTACGGCGGCGGCGGTGATAATGACAATTTTAAGGAAATGTACTCAATAATTCACATACAGTGTGTGTTAATGACAGAGAGAGAGAGAGAAATTCATTAATTCACACACACAGAAAAACACACATATAACTCAACTTTTAGTTGTATTCTTAATATGTAAAAAATTACCACCCCCGCCGCCGCCTCCGTGTCTTCAATTTTCTTATACTTGTTTTACACGTAAGCGAAGCGATTACTGCCGTCACCCTCGTAGCAAGCTCTAATCATACATGTTATATTCTAATAGTAAAAATTGAGTACAAGTAAAGCATTTTATTTCTGTTAGTTGTTTTATATAATTGATTTTTCTAATTATACAGATGTAACTTTCTGATTAGAACATTTATGCTCACAAGATGATAGCACACTAAAGTTTAAGTTCAGTGTATGAGTCATTATTTTAAAAAGACGTTTGCTTTAATTCAGAAATAATACACAAGAAATAATTTAAGAAATTTATCTAGCTTTACTTTCTATGTATGATTATTGTAATTATTTCTATTTACTAGATAAGGTAAGAGAAACATTTAGAAAACATCCTGTTAAGTGACCATGGATACCCAATACTGATATAGTTAACAAATTTTCATACATTTTTAGTATGTCACATTCTTTGATGTTTTGATTTTTAAGAGTTTCTACGTCGAATAGAAAAAAATACCTTCTTCAATACAGAATAGGTTTTTATTTTTTCTATTACCTCGATTTTTGTACACTTTGTAGTGTAAAAACTTTAAAGCAATATCAAGATTTTATATATTTTAAATTAAAAGAAAACTGAAAATTAGAAGAAACACTATCCACGGATACTCAATACTGATATAGTTAACAAATTTTCTTATGTCACATTCTTTAATGTTTTGATTTTCAAAAGAGTTTCTAGCTTGAATAGAAACATGCCTCCTTCAAAACAAAATAGATTTTTACTTTTTCTGTTAATTCGTTTTTCACACTTTGTACTTTGAGAAGTTTAAAATATTAGCAACACTTTAAACTTTATATATTTTAATTGTCAAGAGTTGGTGCGTTGAACAGAAACATGCATTTTTCAATAAATTCCTACATTTTATGTCTTCAAAGTATTTGATACACAATAGTTTCTGCACGGAATAGAAACATGTCTTGTTCAATTCAAAATAACTTTTTTATTTGTTCCGTTCCCTCGTTTTGTACAGTTTGGACTTTCAGAACATTAAAGTATTAAGTACACAATATTTAATTTTTAAAGGCGCAAGCAATATTTTCTCTATCCTTCTTGAACTTTGAAAAAGTGAATAACAGATGGAAGTGTCGTTTCTTTTTCCTGTGATTTGAGTACAAGAACATGTTAAAGAAATAGTAGATATTCTGTTTATGATGTTTATTAATTGTCAAAAATATTAGTATTTAGTTGTTAATATACTATTCAATTCAATTCAATTTGTAAAATACGTCATTCTGAATATGTGAAACAAAATGTGTAGCAACAAATGTTTAAAAAATATCAAGTTATGTAGGTAGGTGAAGAGATTATGTAAGATGAAATTTTCTACTGTTATTTTCTTTTATGTTAAAGAATGAAATTGTACAAAACTCAATAACTTTTTTATTTCTTTCGTTACCTCCTTTTCTGTAGTCCATAGTTTTACAAGTGTAAAGTATTTCTGTCAGTATAAGCATTTTGTATATTACAAGATTAGGATTTTCTGTACTTATTACAAACATAAAATGCGTTGAACAGTAGCCAAACTTTAATATGTTAAAACCCAAAAGTATTATCTTTAAAGAATATTTCCTAATTAAAATTAGTATTAATAGTCCCCATTGTGCTACAAAAATATCAATCCCACATAATAAAAGAAGGAAACTATATAACTTCATAAATCTTTGAACTTTTCAATCGACAAAAAAATTATAGTTTTGTAAAAATTACTCTCGATTGCTGCCATGTTAGGGCAATATTTTCTTGAAAGTGTGTTATGTGATTGTCAATATCTATGTAAGTCAAGAACCATAGAAATTATATGAAATAAATTTTGTTTCTAATTTTACTTAAGAAAACACGAAGGACTCTGTCAAGCCCAGAAACATTTTTGGTAAATTTCAGATTCGTACAATGCAGATTATGATGCAAAATCCACAAACACGAAGGACTCTTTCAAGTCCAGAAA
>JAGDQP010010793.1:40377-54715 GCA_022664845.1 Lepisma saccharinum
TGAATGTGAATTTCAGATTCGTACAATGCAGAATATGATGCAAAATCTATGAACAGGAAGGACTCTGACCAGTCCAGAAACATTTTCAGAGTGAAATATCTCGATATAAATGTAGTGAAATACCTCGAATGAAAAAGTACATCCAAGGATATACACAAGTAAAACCTTTTAAATGTGAATTTTCAGATTCGTACATTGCAGAATATGATGTAAAATCCACTAACACAAAGGACTCTGTCAAGTCCAGAAACATTTTCAGTGTGAAACATCTCGATATAAATGTAGTGAAATACCTCGAATGAAAAAGTACATGTAAGGATATAGGCCTACAGAGGAAAAAACCTTTTGAATGTGAATTTCAGATGTACATGCTAGGATATACAGAAGAAAAACCTTTTGAATGTGAATTTCAGATTCGTACAATGCAGAATATGATGTAAAATCTACGAAGCGGAAGGACTCTGTCAAGTTCAGAAACATTTTCAGTGTAAAATATATCCATGTAAATGTAGTGAAATGCCTCGAATGAAAAAGTACATGGAAAGATATAAAGAGAAAATACCTTTTCAATGTGAATGTCAAATTCGTAGAATGCTAAGTCCAGGGTTGATGCAATTGTGAGGACACACATACATCTTTGAACAATGTCTTCATACTTTTGTGTCTAGCTTAAGATCAATTAGGTACAAATATAACGAAGTTTCGAATTTTAGAAGTGTAATATAAGTGAAAGAGCGAGACACACTAGAAAGTATTACCTTTCTTGCACGTTGGAACCAAGTATGTGCACATTGCTATAAACGTTAAGTAGATTATGTATAATAAAAAATACCGAACCTAATTTTGCCTAAGTCGTGATCACTCACTCGTCATACTCAGTTTCTTTGACACAAAATATTTGTAGTTGTAAATTATTCTAAACTGTTACTTACGTTGGAATCAAGTACAAGCACTGTGTTTTAAACTTTGGTAGATCGCGTATAATAAAAATAAATACCGAACCTAAATTTAGCTAACTCTTCTTCGCTCAGTCGATATATTTCAGGATTGGATAAAGGATATTTACCGAAATGGTCTCTTGAAATATTTATTGTGGATCAAACTAATCCAATGACTTATAAAATTCGAGATTGGAAAGGTGAACTTATAACAGGTTCATTTTATCAACAGGAATTACAAAAAGTATTTGTAGGAAAACGGAAGTTATTTAATTGAAAAAGTATTAAAAAGTAGAAAAGTTTGGATTTATGTCAAATGGTTAGGTTATATCTTCTATGAATAGTTTGGTTCAACAAAAATTAGTAAAACATAAAATACAACAAGGATATTATTGCACCGTTCAACAGTTGCTAGATGAATTGAATAAAATTAATTCAAGTATAAAATTTGAATATTCAAACATTGTTACTGTACACATTGATGAAAGTATAAAATCTTTACGTTTATTACCCATATTAGCATTACAATTAGCTTTTGAACCTAATATTAATACTTTATTTCTTAAGTCGTATTCCTAAACAGCCATTCTTAGACATTGGATATTCCCATCAAGTGTTTGTTTATTATTCAACCTGTTTGTAGGTGATACAAAAGCACCTCTTTTACGAATTCTAGCTATGACCGATAATCATCATGGAAATGTACAATCCATAACTTTTCAGAATGTGCATTATTTTCCTCTTGTAAACAAACTAAAAGACCAGTCAGGCCGTAATTTACCATTCGCATCCGGGACATTGATCGTAATACTTCACTTTAAGCGCTCATCAAAATGAAGTCGTATACAGTTATGCATAGTGGTAGAGGTATACCTTACTTTGCAGACCCTGTTTATCAATGGTGGCATGGAATTGGGAGTTTATTTCGCGGATTGCTTCGATTTGCTATGCCTTTCAGTATACGAGGAGCAAAAGCAGTAGGGGGACAAGCTTTACAAACGGGAATACAAGTTGCGGGTGATATGCTGGAAAACAGACCTATTAAGGAATCTTTAAAAGCACCAGTTCGCGAAGCAGGATCATCTTTAAGAGGGAAAGCTGAAAATAAAGTCATTGATCGTAATACTTCACTTTAAGCGCTCATCAAAATGAAGTCGTATACAGTTATGCATTGAGGTAGAGGTATACCTTACTTTGCAGTATCTATTTATCAACTGTGACATGGGATTGGGAGTTTATTTCGCGGATTGCTTCGATTTGCTATGCCATTCAGTAAACAAGGAGCAAAAGCAGTAGGGGTCCAAGCTTTACAAACGGGAATACAAGTTGCGGGGGATATGCTGAAAAACAGACCTATTTAGGAATCTTTAAAAGCACGAGTTCGCGAAGCAGGATCATCTTTAAGAACGAAAGCTGAAAATAAAGTCAGTCAGTTGCTTAGTGATAGTGGTAGAAGAAGGGCACGTAAACGTAGGCTTCCGTACGTATTGGACCACCAAGTTTAAAAAGACGACGTGTTTGTAATAAAAGAAAGTGTAGAGATATTTTCAGTTAAACATTTCGTTTCTTACACCTAAAAGTAATGAATGCTGTATGAATGAATTCGATTTAGTTTATGTACCTGAGACAAAAACTGCTATTGAATCATCTCGAATAGTAGAGTATCGATCAATTTCTTCGCTTTCTTCTGATGGACCTATAAATTTCTTGTGCCTGGAGATACTGCTGAATATATTCTTCCTGCACATATTTATCTTTATTTCAAGTGTGAAGTATTAATAGGAAATGGAGATAATTTACAAGTAGCAGCAGAAGAACCACCAGCCGTTGCGGAAGATAATGTAGCACCGATGAATAACTTTTTACATTCACTTTTTACCCTAGTCGATGTTTCTTTAAGTGATAAAATTATTTCTTCTTCAAATGCTACGTACCCATTTAGAGCATACTATGAAACTTTACTTAATTATTCTGAAGATGCAAGCAAAATTCATTTAACCACTGGATTGTGGTATAAGGATACTGCAGGACATTTTAATACTCTCAATGAAAATAATGCTGGTTATTATAAACGAAAATCTTTTGTTGCCGGTAGCGCTTCCATTGATATTTATTAACGACTTCATACAGATATTTCTGGATAAAATCAAGTTCTTCCAAATTAAGTCAATCTTCGTATAAAATTAAGCCGTAGTAAAGATGCATTCTGCTTAATGGAGCTGAAAATTCTACATTTAAAGTTAAACTGGAAGAGGTTAGTTATTCTTTATGTTCGTCTAATTAATATTGTTGCTGATTTTGCTTTACAATTAAACAGTTTTATAACTCCTGACACCACTGACTAGAGTGGAAACGAATACATACTATTTCTGCAAATGTTGATTCCTATAATCTTGATAATATATTTCTTGGAAATGTACCAAAGGGTCTCATTATAGGTTTTACTGCAAATACGGCATTCAATGGAAAATATCATGAAAATCCCTTCCACTTTGAAACTTTTAATATTAATAAGTTGCAAGTACAAGTTGATTCCCAATTTTTTCCTCCTCTCCCCTCTTACTGCGGATTATGCTAATCAAATATACGTTCAAAGTTATCACACCCTGTTCTCTGGAACTGGTATATTTCATGAAAATGTAAGTAATACAGTCACATATTCTGATTACCCTCATGGATATACTCTTTAAGCTTTTATTCTTTCTCCTATTAATACTTTGGATGATTCAACAAGGGATGTTACTAAGAATTCTCCCGTTAATCTCCGAATTGGGTTCAGTCAAAATCTTGCACAATCTATTTCATGTATTATTTACGCTTAATTTGATTCCCTTATACAGATCGAAATGTATAGAGGGATCATACCATGTAAAATTTAGTTTAGTTTACGATCAACCATGAGAACTTTCGTACACTTTTCAGCCTTCGATGATAATGAAGAAAATAATTTCATAGTCAAAGAATTAGCCATAGTTCATGTAGATAGTAATAGTTTTCAAAGTTGGATATTTAAACCTACATTTCCAATATCAAAAATTATTCCTAGTATAAGATATACAAATAATTATTTAAGCCAGCAAGTATTTGGTCTAGAGTGGATAGAAGGCGAAGTTGAATATCGCGAAGTTAAAAAGATAGTTACGATGTATACCTCGTACAGTCATTGTGTATTCACTCACGGCAAATATATCTAGAGTCTCTTCTACAAACAACAGTGATTAATTTGGGAGACATACATTGTCCAAAATATAATGCCTTATCATTTCCATCACAAAATTGTGTTCACCATCTTCATCAGTTTACAAGTTTTCGTTGTGCTTCAAAAGAAGCATCAGTGTACGCAAACTATATAACTTATTATCATTTACGTTCTTTTATTATTCAGGACTGTATTAGTGCAACTACGCTTACTGGAATTTATTCAGTGGACACTTTACCAAAACAAGTTTAATATCCGGCGGCACTTATTTAAAAAGAAATTGCAAATTATATCATGTAAATAAAACTCAAATTCAACACGAAGAATCAATTCTTTGTGGACTATTCTGTATTGTATTTATTTATTTCAGTGTGCGAGGAAAAAATATAATTTCTTTTTTTCATACTACCGATCTTCAGAAAAACGATGAGACTGTTAAAACTCTTGTAAAATATTATAAAACGAAAAGAAAAATGCAAATAAATTTTTTTCGTATCGTCTGGGTTTTCTGCCTCTTGGGCAAGTTAGATACTGGGGATAAGGATGTAGCCATCATTAAAAAGCAAAGGGTAAATCAGAAAAAAAGGTTTCATTCTGAAGAAAGGTTATAATGTAAAAGTAGCACCATGTTACTCACCGGACTGTATGGTAGGTCTAGAGCTAAAGTTGGGCTTCTCAGCCAGTATCCAAAGTAGAGTAGAGTGCCTGTAGGCTAGTACTCTTTGCTTATAGTAACTTGTATTGTTGAGTCTCTTCTTCTCTGTGTGTATTGTCGTATATCTTCACTTCAGTCAAAGTATCTAGATATATTAGACTCACTTTTCCCCTATTGGGGAGCTGAGGAGCTTAAGCAACTACATCGGTCAGCCCAATTTCCAGGGGAGGTGATGGCTCATGCAGTCTGAAGCTCCTGTTTTCCACTCATACAGTCCGGAAAGGTTTCTACGCTATTCACATAATAAATGACTTAAATTAACAATATTTTACATCGCCAACAAGTTACGTATACTTGTTATGTATTATTTTGTACATGGGTAAGCGTCTTCCGCTTTTCTATTTGTCTTTTTAGGTATTTGTTACCTGTTGCGATTTATAATAACATGTAATATAAGATATCACTTCATATTAGTTTTGTTGTCAATATGAATGTCTTTCAATAAATCTGTATACAGTCTTGGGATCGACGAATATCCCTGGCAGTATAAAGGTAAAACCAAATCTTTTATTTCGAAAATCCATGAAAGAAAAAAGGTAGAGTGTACAGAAATACATTTATTTATTTAATTATATATTAGTTGTAAGATGGTTCAAAATGTGAAAGACAAAAAGTTAATAATGAAGGCAGCAGAAGGCAGCTTAAGTTAAATGGTAAGTATTGCGCAATATTGTGCAACATAAGTTCTAGCACAACACAAAAAAATTATTACACCGGATTTAAAATTCTTTCAAACATACAAATATTCCTGTAAACATCAAGAGGACAGAAAGAATTCACGAACACCTGCTACGCGGCAAATATCAAAAGAAACATATTCTATCTTGTTTAGAGTTTAGAGCAACAAAGAATATTTCTCTCTTGAACAGAGCATCAAAGAATGCGAAACAGTAAATGCTATGTTAAAGTATTAAAAATTTCAATCAATTGGCGCCACGTCAATCAAACGGCAGACATAAAGAGAAACCTTCTCCCAAGCAGTATAGCTGCGATATAACAAAAATAAACGAAACACCTGCACAGTAAAATTCTTAGAAATGCCGGAGCATGTCCATACACGAACCGAGCGTCAAGTTCCCTTCTCCTCAACAGCACAGGTGCGATACAACTTGTTGCCCATTCTCCCGCGCATGGTAGATGTAATACAAAGAGAAACTATGCGTAGTCACGTTTCAAAGAAACTCTGCGCATGCGCCAAACATCGAAAGATATAGCAGAAAAATTAGTTGAGCAATGGAGCTTCTATGTGTAAGACATATCAAGTGTATGCTTTGCGATGACGGTGAATGCATTATCTGTCAAAAATAATGTAACCCACCCCGAAAAATAAACCAAATTTGTCAATAAATATCCATATACTACATGAATTGTAATCTAATATGGTGTGTTCCACACTTTTCCGCGAAACCAAGTTTCACGGGCGCTTAGTACCGGGTCCTATCTTCGCTCGCGAGCCGGTCAACAAATAACAAAATGGCGGAGGACAAATTAAAAATATTCGATTTATTCAATAATTAATTCAATTATTACACTTTTATTAAAATTTCAATCAAAACTAAACTTCGCTATCTACGAACATTCCCGAATAACCTTCGGTTCAGTCTGCAAAAACAATTTCCAATAGACTCCCGTTAGCAGGCAAGGGAGGGAGAGGGTAACAGCCAACCACTGCCCTTCTGGGCTCTCATACCACAAACCTATCGACCAATCAGAAGCCAGGAAAAAGGGGCAAAATGCTCTAGTCTACTACGAACGTAGTCTATTTCGTTTTTCGTCCCATTCGGGCCTTTCCATGTCCACTTCCTCTGGGGCGGTTTCTTGAAAAATGTATTGGAAATGAACAGTCTGTTGGCTTCTGAGAAATCCACTAACTTCTCTCCTCTCTTGTTTCTTTTGCCAAATCCAAAGTTTCCCACTTTCGTGTCACTGCTGTGCTTGGTTCCTACTTTCGCATTGAAGTATCCCATTACAATTTTGTAATGCGATTTGCTACTATCCAAAATCTTCTGTATCTCCTCGTATAGATCTTCGATTTCCTCCTCCGGATGTGAGGTTGTTAGAGCATACACTTGTATAATTTCGATACTGTATCTGTTGTTTATCTTTACTATCCGTGCGATTCTATCTGAAATTCCTTCAATTTCTGTGATCTGTGACTTCAGGTCTTTATTAATTATAAAGCCAACGCCTGTCGGTTTTCCATTTTCTGTTCCTTTAAAGTAGAACGTGTGCCCCGATGGTAGTTCCAACTGTTCTTCATTCTTCCTCCACACTTCTGATAGTCCTATGATGTCCTACTTAATCCTTGTTAGTTCATTCTGCAATTCTTGTAATTTGTCCTCTCCTGCAAGTGACTGACAGTTGAGGGTCGCCACGTATAGGTCCGTTCGAGTTGCCGTGTCGGTGTCCTGACAGTCTACAGTCCAAACCCGGCATTTTGACCCTCTGACTTCCTGCAGGACTGATCGCTGCCGTTGCCAGCTGCATTCCGTCATCCGGGCAATGAGGGTCTCCGAGGCTGTTTCCTTGCTTGTACCATCATGTGTAAAGAAAGGATGGGTGCTGATATTTGACTCACCACGCTGTCAGCTAATGCGGGTTGGTTAGCAGCCCATCCATGTTCGTTCGCCAAGCAGTTGCTTCTTGGGTACTAACAGGCCCCACGACGTGAACGTATGGACTGGACATTAGGCGTCTACCCCGATCGGTTCTCTTAAGCCTTAGCAAGAGGAATTAAGGGGTCTCCTCCCAGTTAGTGGCAGAAGCCTTTTGGGGCGAAAGTCCCGTTTCCCGGCCTTAGAAGTGATATACATATTTAAAATCAGCATTAATAAAACTGAGTTTGTGTGTAAAATATTAGGTGCCATTGGCCAGCGGTTGAAGAGAAATTGGCCGGAAAAATTTGAATACCATTGTTTTTTTTTACGCTCTTTATGAATATCTTATGTTAGTTGACACTCAGTGCCGCGCACTACGGTGACAGATAGTCGAATCACACTGATACCTACACGTCGCAATACTCATAGTTACCAGAGACTCACACTGGTACAAGTGTAGAATTCGGTAGAATCCGTAGAATGGCACACAAATACTAACAAGCAAATATACTGATGGGGCAGAAAAAAGTTAGCACTCCCCCCCCCCCCTCCCTTCGTCATGATTAGGATGTGAACATATGTGCGCATGCAAATTTAAGTAACCCAATCGCAATTGGTTTTGGAGATATTGAAGATAAAATAGTCAGATTCTTGTCTGGGAAGAGTGATATAAAAGTGTTGATATACCATTATACTTTTAAATTGCTAAAAGAAATGGAAAGCATATCTCGACAGCCCGAGTAGATAGCGAAAAGTGGTAAATGTACAAAATGTTGCATACATCACAAGCAATTGAATAGAAGATATCTTGACCAATGAGAAACATAGATCATCAGGTTCTGGACCAATCAAGGATAGAAACCATCCACAAATGCTAGATAATTAGCTGAACAAGTACGTTTGCAAGTGTAAAGAATAATACAAAATACATTATACTCATTTTTGCTTTTCGTTCAAAGTTGACTAATGTAAGATTCGAAATATGAATAATTGATTCTTCTGAACAAGGAAGGTGGGTTCATCCTATATTGGTAGATAACCTACTGTATTTGACTGTACAAAGGGTTGCATAAGATTCGAAAAATTCTGATCAATGATCCAAACATAAGTAAGCTTTTGGAAGACATCTACCAGGTGCGTAAATATGAAACCGGAATTTATGTACAGACAAGACACAGTGATTGGCCGACGATGACAATGCGGCCATCGCTAGCGATACATTTCTGCCATCGTTCCGGCAATGTGTGGATGCCAGACCAAAAAAACTGTGCCTCTTGTGCTGCAAACCAGTCATCAAACCATTTTCGTAAGATGTGAAGCGCTGGTCAGCAAGTGCGTCTCCCATGGATGCAAATAAGTGAAAATCGGAAGGCGCCAAGTCTGGTGAGTAAGTCGCATGCGAAAGGATTTCCCAGCCAAACGTCGCAATCGTTTCATTGGCCGGTTTTGCTGTGTGGGAGGGTGCATTATCGTGAAGCACAATCACTTTATGTTGTCTTTGGTCATATTCTGGTCGTTTTTCACGCAAAGCTTGATGCAAATCGATCATTTGTTGTCGGTAACGTTGGGTATCAACCCTTTCGCCAGGTTTCAGCAGTTCATAATATATCACTCCCTTCTGATCCCACCAAACACAAAGCATTGTCTTCCGTCCATAGCGATTTGGTCTTGCAGTCGATGTTGCCGGTTCTCCTGGAGTTACCCATGATCTTTTACGTTTAGGATTCTCGAAATAGATCCACTTTTCGTCACCAGTCACAATTCGATGGAGAAATGATTTCCTTTTGTACCTGGCGAGCAGAATTTCGCAAGTGGTTTTTCGGTTTTCCTGTTGTCGTTCAGTCAATGCATGTGGAACCCATTTTCCCAAATTCTGAATCTTTTCCGTGGCTTTTAAACGTATGGAAACTGCTTCTCGTGTCACATTTAATTGATCCGCGAGTTGTTGTTACGTTTGAGCGTCATCCACATCCAACAAAGCTTGCAATTCGCTGTCTGCAAACTATTTCGGTGGTCTTCCACGTTCTTCGTTTCTCACGTCAAAATCGCCACTTTTAATTTTTTTAAGCTACGCATAGCACTGTGACTTACCAAGAACATGATCAGCGTAAGCTTCGACAAGCATGCGATGCGATTCTGCAGCAGTTTTCTTTAAATGGTAACAAAAAATCAATGCTGTCCGCACATCGTAGTTTGTAGGCACAAATTGCGCTACGTTCAACGCTATTCCTAAACACTACACTATGACATGAAACTTGTCTGGTTGTGAGTTGCAAATCGTTATCAGCATTCTAAACAAGCAAGTGGCACCAAGGACGCAGTTTTACGGTAACTACAATGGCAGCTAACGCCGTCTATGCACACATTCCGGTTTCATGTTTACACACCTGGTAGAGTATCTCACGCAAAAATGCATATATCTGTTGAAGACAAAATTATCATATTCATACTTGGAATATCGTATTTACCGGCGTATAGGAAGTATCCTCTTTTTGAGGACGATTTTCGGGGGGAAATATTATGTACGTCAAAATTCCATTAGTTTCGGCACTTTTGAAGACAATTTTACGTCAACAATATCTTAGATCTTACATTCAAAATTAAAAAGAAGTGTAACGGAAACAAAGGCGGTGAAATACGACTCTTCAAATGCAACAGTATTGCTAATGTACCTACACAATATTGCCGATAGTTGTTTGTATTTGCTGGAGTATAGGAAGCACCGGCGTATAAGACGCACCCTCTTTTTGAGAACGATTTTCCAGGGAAAAAGATGCGTCTTATACGCCGGCAAATACGTCTTACATTGATATAAAATGGCGGAAGTAATCAATTATACAGAAGTTCTGCAGTGCTAATGCTGCCATTCTAACAGTTCTCTTTCTCAGGATTTTCTTTAGTGTGGAAAAAGTGTAAAATCTTATCGCAATACTTTTGTGAATTTCTTTTGAATCTTTCAGGCATCAATCTAACTTATGAATATTGTTGTGTCCCTCTTAAATGCAAACTAGGAACTGTTGAGAACATAGAAAGGTATAAACAAAATTACTTTCATCGAATTGTAGAGTTTTTGTTTTCTTCCTTCTTATGAGTCCAAGCTCTTATAAGTTTGAGAAATGACATTCCCTAAGGTGCTATATTTATAAGTTTCATCCTGGGGAGACACGCAGGTTCGAGTCCTGCTTTCTGCCTATCCATGACTAGGGTTTCCCAGTTATTTTTCGGTTTCACCATGCGAATGCCAGTATGGTACGGCACGAGTGACTACCTTCCCCACCCATACATATCTCCGAAAGAATCCTCGTCGAGCGAGTTGTCATTCCTCAGACATGTCAAGGGCTTAGGCCATAAATGTAGGTTGCAGTAATAAACTAAAACAAAAATAATTTGTACATGATGATTAATTATTGTTTAAAAAAGCTCAAGTTAACCCTAGATTTACTTCTCGTCATAATTCTTCTATGGATTGAAGCATGCCTGTCAACAACTTTACGAGCGAGCGTCGGAATGTTTATATTTTCACAAATAAACGATTTTATAACAGCTTTACGTGTGCGCTTACAAGAATGCGAACCGGTTGTGTTTTTCCCTCCATCTCTTGCGCTCTCCTCAACCTCCTGTTTGCCACATGATTTTTTGGCGGGATTCTACACCCGACACCGTCATTGATCGATCGATCCGACTGCCGACACTTACTCAGTTCGCCGAAGAAACTTCCTGTTGCAGCTGTAGATAGAAAAGAATTTATTACGTTTCTTACTGTCTCTCACAGGCGTAAATTCTTGATACAACATTTTTATTTTTATTTCAATCATTTTTAAAAAAATAAACTAAATATTTGCTCTTCGTATGTAGAGGAAGGGGTGCTATGTGATTATGATACACTATTGTCATGAAGCATGGGTCTTCGTGGAAAAGCAGAAATGCTAAGCAGGAAAGAAGCGGGAACGGAGATTAAGCAATGCCATTTTACTACGTACAGTTACAAACTCGATAGGTTATCCCATAGGCCAATAAAAAGTAGGGAGGGGGCCAATAAAGGTTAAATGAATTTTTAATAGGGTCTAATAATAATAATTATTATTATTATCATTATTAAAAATAATCATTCTTCGTGTCATTGGCTTTGAGAATAAGCATACCTTCAATTTTTATTTGTATTTGTGGTCTACAGCAATCATGGTTGCTATTCGTATGAAGTTTAAGAGAAGACGAACCCCGTTGAGCGCCCTAGCCGGGAAGGGCTAGGGAAGGCACCCTCTATTCTTCTCCACGCAATACAGTATTTCAACCAAATACAACACGGAGCTTCTTTTCTGAAGACTGTCCTTTAAGGAAACATTATATTTTGTTATAAATTATTCCATTAATATTTATGGAGTAATATCAAATAATTCCAGAATCTATGATGGTCTCAGTGAAGAAAAAATAGTAAAAAATAGCAAGAAAATTGGTATTTAAAAAATGCCGACTTTTAATCAGATACTGCCATGTTGATAAGATAAAAAGATAAGCTAGATAAGATAAAATGAATTTTATGTGCGATAACAGCATTATGGCTTACGCACTTCCCGATAGAAAGAAATTAGCCGTCCAGGTGCGTGCGAAATCGCTAAGAAATTGTGGGGGAAGCCGCTGAAGTAAATTGCCATGGACCGCAGGGCCACCATGGCTGGACTTCTAGCTCTTAAAGCTACTTTCGTCCTTTGAATATATAATTAGTTTGGTAATTACATTTATGCATTGTTGAGAAATGTAAGAAGCAGATTGAGCACCCGAACGAAGGCCCCGCCTCAAGTAAACATCCAGCAGACCCATCCAGGAGCAGCATGTATACGATTTAGATATTGTGCATTGCAAAAGGATTAAACTGGAAGTGTGCAAAATTGTCTCAAAAGCGACCATAATCAGAAACCGCCCAGAATTCCAAGACTATTTTGGATAAAAGGATTAATAGGATTAGTTTATAGAATTTAGGAATGATTAAGGTTTTATTTACGAATATTCATTCAAATTTTTAGATATTCATGCCCAATTCTCGTGCTTATTTACGTCACATCCGTAGAAATTGTGTAATGTCATATGATGGTTGCATCTTTTCACCTGTGATTATTTAATAAGAGGGTAGTTCTTGATAAGTTATTTTGTGTTTTATAATCTCTCCTGCATTTGGTTGGGTAGATTGTTTTGTATATATTTTTTTTTGTTCTTTGCTGTTGCTATGTATTTTTTTCTTCTCTCCTTCGTATATTCTTCTATGGGAACAATAGATATTTTTGTATATAACTCTACTTTGTTCTCTGCCCACATCTCTATATAGCGAATCCAATATCTTTCAAACTTTTATATTTTTTCAGTGCATATCCCCGTGTGAAAAAGCTCGTGTCCATATGTCACCATTGGTCTAAGAATAGCCAGATATAACCTGATTTTTATTGTTTGAGAGAGTGTTAAACGGAAATATGACTTGAGTAGAGAGCGAGTTCTAAGTCCAATAGAATTTCTATCCTTTATATGTGCTTTGAAATTTAATTTTTGGTCCAATGTGACGCCTAAATATTTTGCTGTTGTTTTCGGTTTGATTTGGGTGTTTTTAATTTTAATAAATTTATCTTTATCTTTACGAGTTCCAATATCTGACGAATAAAAAACTATGAATTGTGTTTTGTTTTGATTTAATTGTAACTTCCAAGTGAAGCACCATTTGACAAACTTGTCCGTTATAGATTGTAGATTTTTGATGGCGATATCCGTGTTTCTGGCACTTGTCCAGTATGCTGTATCATCAGCAAATAGGCCTAACTTTGTCTGTAATTGTTCCGGTTGAGGTGTGTCATTCACATAAATGAGGTACAATATCGGGCTCAGGGCCGCGCTTTGAAGGACTCCACGTTTGATGTTAATTATGTCTGAAAGTTCGTTGTCTGCTCTGACTTGAGTTGTTCTGTCAGTCAAGAAGTTGTTAAGCCATCTTATAATGGTAGTTGGTAAATTGAATGAAAATAACTTATAGATCAGGCCGTCATGCCAAACGGTGGCGAACGCGGCAGTCAAGTCCATAAGCTTATAAACATAGGTATATATGGTGGTCTCGATAATCCAATGTTCCGGATAATACGAGCCAGCATAATAATAATATTTTAAAATCCTCCCGCTGCTAACAAATGGCAATCTATTCCCATTGCTCTTTGAATTTAGTTACATTATTGAATACATTAACAAAAATTTATAATTCGCTTCTGGCGGCTCTTGAAATATACAGATAAGTTGGTTTAATAATAATTATATGTACTGTAGTTTGTGTATTGTATAGGCACTACACTGTATTTGTAGGAAATTTGTGAAATTACATTTTTGTCTCCATTGAATTTGAATTTCAATTTTATATATGGCTTTTATGCATTGGGCAGGGAAAGTATGCGGGAAGGTGTCGTCCAGGGCCTGAGTTGAAGGTACCATCCCGGTATTTGGCTGGTGTGACTGAGGAAAACTCTAAAAAAAACTCAGTCGGCCTCTGGTATTGAACCTACAACCTCCCGAATTCTAAGACAACGCTCTACCATTGAGCCACGCCACTCGTTTTGTTGTCTCCATATCCGTTAAATTCGAGTTTTATATAATCCGGGGCAGCCTTGGTCCCATCCAACTCGGATTATCGAGACTAGTATATATACTAGTATATATATATATATATATATATATATAATAAATCACAGCCATATTCAATCCACTAGTGGATGAGGCCTCTACCCGAACGGAGGAGTTTGTCTACTGCTCCCACGCTGACCAGACGGGTTGGGAGAGGAGAGCCGAAGCTCTCACTGTGATCGCCATTGTCCTCAGATTTTATTCACAGCAGCTCCCCAATTGTCCTCACGATGCTGGGTCA
>JAGDQP010010794.1:0-54714 GCA_022664845.1 Lepisma saccharinum
CACTGACCGCTACCTGTCCCATTCCATTCTACTGGAGAAAGCTCCCCGAGGGATATCATCGTACATACGTAACGATATGGAATTTTTGGGAATCCCATTTTTCCCTTTGGGGAATCCCATGCGCCCTGCTTGTAGGAGTTTCAAACATGCATTTTTGGATAGCCCGGGTGTGACTTCCTCTAATTTACTCTTAATCGCCTACTCTCCGCCTTTTCGTATTCGAAATAATCAACTCTGAAGTTCATTTTCCCACGGTTTCGGCAGCCTATAGCTCCGAAAGTACTTAATATTCGACACTCGTTTTTATCACGCTTTTCTTAGTTCGATCTCAGGTACTCACCCTTAAATTTTTTGCACGCATTAAGGGAACACCCTGTATATATATATATAGTATATACATATACAGGGTGCGGAAAAAACTACGTAGCCAAACTTCGGGAGGTGATACATCTCATTGAATGAAGCAAAAATGACATACGGACCAAGGGAAAATTCCGCCCAGGTGAGGAGCTACAGCGTGCCGAAAGCGTGGGAAGATGAATTTTGGAGCTTCCTATTTCCAAAACAAATAACAATGGAGGTAATGCGGCTTGGTGCTGTCACAGAATTTAGATCCGCTCGTTCCGAAATTGCAGGTTTTAAAATTGTGGAATGTGTGCGCAAGGGATTCCCCAAAGGAAGTGGGGGATTTTGAGGGAGTCAAAGGAATGCGCTGAAGTAAAAATGGGTCAAAAGAAGCATGAATAGGACAAGTTTCAAGCAACTAACAATAATCCGCCAAAATCTCGAACAGATGTCCTATGGCGAAATATTTTGTGTAACTCTTCGTTGTTGCATAACAAACGGGGGCAGGAAATACACATTTGTATTGAAAGGTTAGCTTAGCTGTCATGAGTGAGAGATAATGTTATTGTGTGGCTGGATGATGGTGATTATGTACTTCATCACAAAAGGAAAGACTTCATGTTCATCCAATACTGATCAGCAGAGTCGTATTGAAGCGAAAACAAGGCAAACTACATGTTCCACTCGACCTGGTATGGTCATATGACACTCGCTACATCTTACTTTTCACTTTGACTAACCTCGGAAAAACGAAAAGGCAAACACACCGGACAGAATTTACAACGTTCCTTCTGCCCGCAACAGGTGCAATTATGCAAGCGTTGTTTTATTTTTCATTTGAATTCTCAGCTGGATACGTGGGTACATTGCAGCTACCTAGTACTTCAAATCGGCAGTGACATTGTGTTTCATTGATCACAACTAAATCAAGTTTTCGTTCATTGTATGTTCCTCTTACTCCTGCCTGTTTTGCAGTACCCCTGTGTGTGACTGGTAACGTTCGCTGCCTTGTAATCAAAGGATCCTGGTTTCGATTCCCGGTGAGCACAGAATTGGTTCGGAGTCTACGTTAAACTGTATGTCCCTTCCTTATAAACACAGCAGCTCGTGTAGGACGTTAATCACACTTCACTCACTCACGTGGTGTACATTTCCATGCGCAATTACGTTGATATTAACATAATCGAAGCTACAAATACAGTACATTCTCTGACGTGACAATAGGTCGAAATAAGGATGAACATGAAGTCTTTCCTTTTGTGATGAAGTACATAATCACCATCATCCAACCACAAAATAACATTCTCTTTCGCTCATGACACCTAAGCTAATCTTTCGATACAAATGTGTGTTTCCTGCCCCCGTTTGTTATGCTACCACGCATAGTTACACAAAATCGTTCGCCATAGGACATCTGTTCCAGATTTCGACCTGCCGCAAACGGATTATTCCTATTCATGCTTCTTTTGACCCATTTTTACTTCAGCGCATTTCTTTGACTCCCTCAAAAAACCCACTTCCTTTGGGGAATCCCCTGCGCACATATTCCACAATTTTGAAACCTGCATTTTCGAAACGAGCAGGTGTAAAGTCTGTGACAGCACCCAGCCACATTACCTCCATTGTTGTTCATTTTGAAAATAGGAAGCTGCAAAGTTCATTTTCCCACGCTTTCGGCACGCTGTAGCTCCTCACCGGGGCGTAATTTCCCCCCGGTCCGTATGTCTTTTTTGCTTCTTTCAATGAGATGCATCACCTCCCGATGTTTGGCTACGTAGTTTTTCCGCACCCTGTATGTATATATTTCTTTTCGTGTGTCTGTATGCTAGCGCAAACCGAGCTGTGTAGTTCAGTTGACAGAGAATTGTCTTTGCGTTTCCAAGATCCAGAGGCGGACTGGGCCGCCCGGATACCCGGAAATTTTCGGGTGGGCCCTGCAAAATCACTTAAGGTATTGCTCGATTAGTTATAACTAATTCAAAACTCCGTTCTCGTTCATAGTAACCAGTGGCGTAACTAACGGGTCCGCAATGCTAGCGAAGTGGGGGGGGGGCACTAGGGAAAGGGGGCCCCTGCCCAACCGGTCGCCTTGTTTGTTGAAAAATCAATAAGACGATAAAAAAGTCTAAAAATTACATGTAAGTTATTAACTCGAAAATGTAATCTCGTCCAAAATCTGTGTATTCAATACTGTGATGTGCAATCGATAACATATAAAGAGCATGGCGCTGATTCTCCTACGGTAAGGAAACCGTATTATACATGGAGTTGTTGGACGCGAGTGGTGGCGATAAATAATGGTCCCCTGAGCACAGCGGTGATGTCAGAAAACGGACCCGAAGCCCCAGAAATCGGGCTCCGAAGTTTCGAGCTTGGGTCCCTTCTATTCACTAATGAAATATGTAGTTCTTGGACGTGGGGGGTGGCATTGGAAAGGTCGTGGTCCCCTGAGCACAGCGGCGATGTCACAATTCGAGCCCGGGACCTGATGTCCCCAGATATCGGGCCCCGAAAGTATAGGGTCGGGTCCCTTCTATTCACCAATGAAGCATTCAGTTTTTGACGTGGGTGGTTGCATTGGAAAGGGTCGATTTCTCCTGAGCACACCGGTGATGTCTTAAATCGGCCCTGGGCCCGAAGCCCAAGAAATCGGGCCCCAAAGGATGTTCATGCCATATTTTACATGCTTCATTGCAAAGATTTTCAGACTGTAGAAAATAAAGAAAGCGAAATAATACTTGGCTATAGATACGCATACACAACTTAACATTTCGTGGGGGAGGGGGAGGTTAGCCATCCAAGTCTCCAGCTAAGGGTTCATTCCTTAAAGGGCAGTCCAGACTCCAGACCAACTCGGTATTCATCAAGACCCTTAAGCATCATTCTCTGGGTGGGCCCTTGTACTCCCAGTTCGCCTCTGCCAAGATCGATAACTGTCTTTGCATTCCCAACAGCAGGTTATCCTGATTGATGTTTTTGCAGTTGTTTTCTCAGCTACACTAGGCTGGAACTCTCCAGAAAACCCTTCAGCCTCGGATCCTGAAAGGTCTTAAATTTGGCCCAGAATTCCCAACATTGACTTGAGAAAGTTGCAAAACAATTGTGGACTTTTATGTAATACTTGTCTAACCAACATCCATATAGGCTATTTTTGCTTGCAACAGTCATGAAAATAACAGTGGCAAATACGAGTCACCCTAATTGATATTGTTTGTCATTCTAGAATTTATTAAACCTGAAATATTGTCACAATATCATATTATTTATTTATAGTATTTTTTAAATTTCTTATTGACTTGTTACTCTGCACAAGAATTTTTGTTTCTTCTTCTTGAATTTGCAAATTGAAGGAAATATTATTCGTCTTGTCCATTGTGGTACAACTCGAATGTTCGTCCTCGCTCCCCATACACGAAGGGACAGCAAAAATTAGAAACAAAGTTTTTGATACAAACTAAAATGTTAATAATAATTAAAACTGGATTTGGAAAATAAGACGAATTTTGAAAATAGGCTTGGTAATTTGTTTTGAAACCTAAATTTTAAAAGGGAATATTAATCTCTTTCACTTCCGCAAAAACCTGATTTTGTTCTTATCTGTGGAGTAATATGAATATTTATACTTTACATTATTGCAAACTTAGCCAATAAAATCCTGTTTGTTAATAGGAGGTTTGTTTCCTATCCCCAATTACTCTGGGTGGTAAGAGAAGCAAGGTGGTGTGACGATAACAGGACAAATCTATGATATGGCAGCAAGCAAAAAGCAGGTAATATGAAGATGCATCTTTCAATATAAATATTGCAACCTTCAACTTCTGTCACCGATATAGTGAGAGGACATGTAAAATTCTAGCACAAACCATGCGAGATTTAAACATTCACATTCTAGCAATCCAAGAGATACCTTTTAAGGACCTTAATAATAGACATTACAAATATTGTTTTAAAAAATATGTGATTGAAAAGGTGGGGGTTGGATATTTTCGATCAGATATGCAAGTTTCAAATATATATAAGTCAGTCGATGGCAAAGTGTATGCAATCAAAATGGCCGGTCTTACTATTTTTTCAGTATACATGGAAATTGGAACAAAAGCGAGAATACAAAGAGAAGATTCCTTTCAAAATCTCGCGCTTAACAGTTACTACCATCAAAATCCAAATTTACTTGTATTGGAAGAAATGAGCGCGGTCTACCATCGTAATGCTACAACTGCTAAAGACAATTACAGCCTCGTTTCAAAAAAAAAAATGAAAGAAAGTTTAAAAATTAACCGATTCGTGGGAACATTTTCCCCAAACGTACCGATGTTTACTTATATAACAAAAACATGTAAAAGCAAACTAAATTACATCCTTTTTAGCCAGGCTATAGAAAATATTATCAAAAGTGTAGCTACGGAAAAATTGGCGATGTCAGACCATAGTTTGGTGCGAATTAATATGCTATTGAAGTTTCCCAAACATTTATGCATTTCCCTTAAGTGTGGTGCTTAAACTCCGATTTGACTTTCCATAAATTGACATCGAATTTAATAAAATAAAGAGACATATATAAAGGGAATGCTGGGGAAGAATTGAAAATGTGGATGAGCTCGAAAAACATGTTTATACGGGAATACAAATTATATACCAGGGGTTATTATGAGGATAAAATAAAATGTATTGATTTTTATCAATCAGTGTTGCAAGCATATAATCAACGGGCTATGAAGAATTTCTTACGGATTCCAAAAGTGCGAAAAATCCAAAGTGAAATACGTTTGTTGATGTCATATAGGTATACAGGAATAACAAAAAGGAACACGTTAACAAAGTGTGGAATCTACGAGACGGCCAATTTGGACACAGTGCTACGAGATTCAAAAAGACGAGGGATTTTTTTTTAAAATGAGTTTCAAAATGATGAGGGCACAATCTTCAAAAGTCCGGAGATCTATAATGGCACCCGAAATTAGTATATGCGATATTTTGAAACATTTAGGGAACTAGGGGCGGATCCAATTCACGAGGTCAATATGAAAAATATACCGCAATTATCTGAAGTAGAGAAAATCCGTCTCACAGAACCCTTTACAGAAAAGAAACTGAAAAAGCTATGCTCCCCTAAACGTGGGCTCTAATGGAGAGGAGGTGGCCTCCCAGGTAATTCGATGGTGGTAAATAAAGACTATATAGTGGAAAATCTTCTGCCAGCGTTTAATTCCTTTTGGTCCTTTACTACAAACGTTGGGGGCTTATTTTTACGTCAATTGGAATTAGTGATGAGCAAATGCAAGACCAAGACCAAGACCGTAGCGGTCTTGGTCTTGGTCTTGGTCTTGCATCGGTATCCGTGGTCTTGGTCTCGGTCTTGGTCTTGCTCCCCCAGTCTTGGTCTTGGTCTTGCTCTTGCTTGCAAGAGTCTTGCAAGTCTTGCTTTCAAGAGGTTTATACGTAAATTTTACACCGGATATAGGGAATAGTAAAAGCTATGCGTATCCTTGCCTGCCGTAATGCGTCAATAGTAACGGAAATATGGTTTAATGTAATATTGTTTATCATCATGCAAATGTTCATAATATAACTCCGAAGTTCAATTTCCCTTTAATTTGAACAACTTCACTAACATTTTATTATTTTACTTTTAGTTTACTTGCTGTTTTAGGCACACAACTATGTTTCGTAAGATTTTACAGAATGCAATCATGAGTTATCGAAAATGATGGCGAAAATAACTTAGACATGCCTGGAGCGTGTCGTGAATGCCCGGTTCGTGAATGCCTGGAACCTTCCTGTTCCGTCTCGTCAATATGGTAATCATAGACAAAAAAGAGACAATAGCATGTAAACGAAGGTAAGGCGTTCCGTTTCGTGAAAATTTCCATTTCGAACACTGAGTTTAATCATAGTCAAGCATGTATTGTTAGTGAACTTCTAAAGAAGACTAGGCTCAGAAGGCGAAAAGAAAAGAAAGTAATGAAGGAATAGTTACTAAACTGCATAGAAAGAGACAATCTGGGCTCGTGAAGAAAGTTATAATAATAATGATGAAGATTTTTCAAAATTGGCATCCGCTACTACTGCGTGTGTTTCGTTTTCTATTTAAAAAAAATATTTTTATATCAGCCAGTCTAGTAACTTTTGACTTCGGCCCGTCACGATTCGCCGTTAGCTGTTAAGTGTTAAAAGCCACGCCCATGCCGGGACTCGAACCAGGGACCTTCGAGCCGATGGCCTACTGCAGCAGACCGCTCGGCCACCCGGCCGGTTCGTTTTCTATAGGATAGAAAAACAATCAGACTGAACACACAGAGAGGAGGAGGGAGAGAGAGAAAGGCGCACCGCACACAAATATATATTTTTTCTATATATATGTATATACAGAGAGAGAGAGAAGCACACGAGCGCTCGCGTACGCACAACACTTGTACAGTTAAGAGGATCTAATAAAAATACAAAAATAAATTTAGGTTAAATGTTATGATACGTGTGTTATAACGGAAGTAATAAAAATAATTATTGTTATATTTTAATGAGTCAGTTCATGGATGTATACAGACCTGTAGCCAAGGGTGCCTAGGAGAGGCATGGACCTCCTAAGCTTCCAAGGGTCCCTAATTTTTTTAGCTCTCCTGACCCGGGACAGGACATTATATATATCGCCACCCGCGACTTCGTTTGCCAGCGACCTGTTACCCGCGTCTTCGTTTGCATGAAATTTGAATTAACCTACTCGTTTTAAGAATAAACTTCCTGCATTCTTTTCTAACCATGGTAATTTTGAACATTTTATTTTTCACCCATTCTCCCCTTCCCCCACATGCTGAGGGGCACTGAAGTAAAACAATATCGTAGGTGTCACTCATCTCAGCGACTCCGAAAACTATGAATTGGACACTAATCTAAACCCCTAATCCCGGTTATTTTGGATATTTTACTTTTTACCTCAATTTTATTGTTAGTTTAGAGTACTTGGGGCCTCTTTTAGTTTAGAGCCTCTCATTCCCTTAGGGTACGAATTTCGAAAAATCCTTTCTTGGTGAGCATCTCTAAGTGTAATGATAACGCCAAAAAAATAAGACTATTAGAAATTATAATATTGTAAAACAAACACCTTGTTGTAAATGGGACGTTTTATTTTCCCAGTAATAGTACAGGGTGGGCTAAAAGTCTTACGGAAGTCAAATAAAATAAAAGACCAGAATGCGTTTCCGGCGGTCATCTTGAAATCCGACATCTTGGATTCAACTTCATAATTTCAAATGGGAAGGGACACATCATCTAGCACTAAAATTTGCTCGGGAATTCAAGATGGTCGCCACAAACGCGGTGTAGTCTGTGACATTTGTCCCCTCTAACATATCTAGGGACGTTTCATTCCTATCTGTCGTGTATTTTTTTTTATTCGACTGTCCTAACTCCTAAGACTTTTGGCCCTCCCTACATTAACAGAACCTAAATAGCAAAGCGATTTCTGCACAAGCCCTGTTGTGCCAGTTAAAGGTGAAGAACGCACCCGCAAGTTGTTTTAAACCCGCTGCTTCAAAGATGGCACGATAATAATGTCTAAATCACTATTAAATAAATTCAATATAGAAGTACTCACCTGTCCAGTAGGTTTAAAGAAATCTGCAATTGTAACATTTTGAGTTTGCTGTTGTTTTCTTGGAAACAGTTCCTGCGCCTCGTTTTTATGCACTGATAGGAGATGTTTCTTCAGTCCAGAAGTGTTTCTGTTTTTCATTTTTATTGAAACTTTCTTGTTTGAGCGTTTGCACAGTTTGCACAAGCCAAAGGGATGCCCCCCCACTTCCCGCAACCACTTCGAAAAATGCACTGAATTTACTTTTTGCACCCGCCAATTGTTTTCTTGATTCTGTAAATTTCTTCTTGCATTTTACTGCCGTTTCATGTGCAGGACTCTGACAGCTCTCACCGCTACTCTCGTCTGGTGATACAAAACTGCTGCCATCACTTGGTGACAAATCTGTTGAGTCGTTGTCACTCATACTGGAACACAATCTTGCAATTCAAAATGGTACCAAAAAAAAAAAAATACATTCACTTGTTTCCAAGCCAAAGAGGATTAGGTGAATTCAGTAATATTTGATAATCGGAAAGACTACCACTTTGTTCCACGAATCACACGTTTGTGGCGTCTCGTCGCCCCTGCTGCCTAAACCTACTGGAGTGTGAAAAACAAAACGTCGTCATCCAGTTCTTACATCACGTAAGGATTCTGCGATCTTTTCCCCAGTAAGTACTGACAAACGTGACCAGGTCGAAGGTGAAAGGTTCAGGCTTACTCAATATAGCACGCACCTGTGAAATGGTGTTTAATTTTTTGGAGACCTCAAGATAAGAGATACTAATTGTTTCAGAACGTGTTAATGCATCGTAACCCGCACCAATTACTAATTTATTTCTGTGTGTGGGGGGGGGGGGAGGGGGGAAGGGGTGCAAGAGACTTCGATTGAGAAGACGCACATGAAACTTGAGAACAAGTAGTAATAACTCTGTGGCTACGTGCATGAATCCAATAACACACACTAATTCTAATCCGAGAAAATAAAGGTGACAGGAAACTCTTATGCATTATATGCTTAAGATATATTATATCCCTATGTGTCCACTAGGCTATAATTACTTAAACAATATTCATGGTTTCAGGGAGTGATTGATTAAAGGTTACGTTTGTAGCATTATATCATCTTTGGCAAATATGTGGGTATTGCTTTCATGCACCCAGCCACAGAACTGACAGAAAAGAACAATCGATTCAGAAAAGGACTTTTGTGCTACAGTAACAACGGCATGATTCTCAGATCCACTCACACTGTTTGCAAAACTCGGATTCTCAGAACACCTTCACTCCAGCGGTATTTTTACAGAAGCTAAAGAAATTCAAGTGAAGGATATAATTATTTCCCCTTCCTTTCCACGTTCTAAAACTATTCAAATAGGCCTGTGCAAGACTCTTGCAGGCCGGTCTTGGTCTTGGTCTTGCATACCTTGGTCTTGGTCTTGCATCGGTATCCCTGGTCTTGGTCTTGGTCTTGGTCTTGCATGCAAGACCAAGACCAAAACTGCAAGACCAAGACTCTTGTGCTCATCACTAATTGGAATATTGCTAAAAAAAATATTAATGGCTTCAGTAAATAATTGTAGACTCATCCATCTGACAAATTTTGATGCAAGTTTGTTGATAAAAATATTAACATATAGACTTTAAAGTGTAATTACATCTCTTTTGTACTATAGCAAAAGTAGAATTGAGGGGATGAACCACATATATATTCATTTAATGAACATTAGAGACCTATTACTGTACGCAAACAGGGGAGAAACCATTCCATTTTTATTTATAAAACAGACTTCTTGTGCGCACATGACAGAGCATCGCATGGTTATTTATTCTCAATAATGAGAGCTATGAATTTTCCTAATGTGTTCATTCAACTAATTCGTTGGATATATGTGAAAAGATATGTCAACATCTCAGAAAATGGGCGAATAGGACATCGAATTCCTCTGAGGTGCGGAGTCCTGCAAGGTTATCCTTCGGCTTCCCTTCTCTTTGCTATGATAATGTCCCCCTTTGCTCATGCTGTCGACCAGGCTCTGTCGGGCATAAATTATGGAAAAGACCTATCTGCAGTCTCATATATGCCGATGATATTAATTTTTGCATTCAAAATGAGAAAGAATTACGATACTGGATCTGATCGAGAAATTTTATAATATATCCGGAATACATATACATCCAAATAAAATTTAAACGATGAATCTGAGGGCTAAGATTAGCCCCAGCGCTCTGCAAAATATCAAGGTCTCAGATCATATAATAGTGTTAGGTGTAGTTTGGTATACAGATATGACCCGTACGATATTGGAAACAGCCAATAACTTGATCGAAATGTTAGTATCTGATTTGCAAAAATACCAAGACTGTTTATAATTTATTTTGAATCGGTGTTGTTTTATAAATACTTTTCTTCTTAGTAAGCGATATTTTCACTTTCAAATTCCTCCGTTTCCCAAGCATTTTTGAGCAAAGGTAAATAAATATCTGGGATTCTTTATATGGAACAAGTTAATAATCATGGCTCCGAGAACGGTCATCTATAAAAGTTTTGACATGGTCGGGGTAAATCTGAAGAATACTTAAATTCAAGGAACCTCTTTGTTAGCTCATCGTTTTAAAAGACTGTTGGTTGATTATAATGAAAATGAATCATATGATGCCTATTTAATTGCCATTACCAAAACTTGATGATGTTACACCATTTGATATTAAAGCTATACAAGGTCCTTTAAAGATTTCCTCCGATATCATTTCAGAATTTGCATATGCGGTAATAGGGCATATACCAATGTAGTAAGTTATTTTGTAAACACTTTATAGCAAAAGCCGGAGAGCAACTTAGCCTTACTTCGCAGTCTCATGGAGAGAAATGGCCTACAATATGTCAGAATTTGGTCTCTCTCAAATATAATTATACTACATCACATTATATTTACACAATTGGTTCAAATTTAAAAAAAAACAAAGGTATGCGCCAGGAAGATAGCTGTAAAAAGTGTGAGAAAAGAGAGGACTTGTATCACAAGGTAGTGGAATGTGGGCAAAAAGAACCTAGTTAAATTTTATATTGGCGAATAACTCGGTGTCAAAATGAGACATATCGTCAACTTACATTCCGATTTTTTCCCCAGCACGTCGTAAATTTGTGATGTGGCTGTTTGCTATTACAATGTGCATATTAAAAAACAAACCAGAAATGAGTACAAGCAATAAATGTTTTTTCCACTTCTTAAACATACCACAAGAGAGAAGCGAAGTTGAGTATGCGCAATATTATTAAGTGTTATATTGAGTTTTGTTCCTCGTAGGAGAGGGGAATTGAGTTAGTAATAGACAATATGTTTGGTATATAAAAATACTTTGGATTTGCAAATGATAAAAGGGGGGGGGGGGAAGCTCGACTTCTAACTGAGAAACCCATGTTCAAATCTCGCTACAGCCGTAACTTTTTTCTCCCAGTACCGAAATCAGCACCGTCTGCTGTATTAATTTAACACACAAAAAGTGGTAGCCACGCTGGAGCACCGCATTGTGTTGAATTAACACAGCTATTTTTGTAGTGTAATTCAGATAAATCCCTCCTTCTTCGAAGCATTCTACCTAGAAGAAGGACAATGTATATTCTAGAACGTCAACGTTGCAGTCACGGTAACTCAGTGGTAAAGTGCTTACCTGTGTTGAGTGGGATCCTCTGTTCAATCCATGCTTATGCCATATGGGTTTTGTGATAGGTAAACACTACGTGCGTCGGGTCTCTTGGATTTCTCCCGTTCCTTCTACTTTCTTAATTTCACCAATCATCCCATCATAATGATCCATCCGGGCTAAGACAAAGTTGCGTAAAGGCCTTAAATGAAATTCGAAATCAAAATCAAAATTTCAGAATTTTCGGAAAGTCCGTTAATGGTTTGAGCAAAGGAATGACTAAAATCTTGGCCTAAATGTAACGATCTTCTCTTTTGAACCATTACTCCTCATTTACTCAAATCTCCAAACTGGTTTACGGGATTACTCGAGAAAGAGGAACCATAAATTTCGATTTATGGAGTATAGTTTTATTTCTCATTTCCTAGACATTCAAATCTACTTTCTGTTTCTATATAATGTACATGTATTAGAGACAGATAAATTAGAGAAACATTACTGCGTTTATTTGAACCTAAAACAAATTATAGAACAGAGTGACAAATTATTTATTACTTCAACAACAATGTCAATCAGCGAGTGAATACGTTCAAGCATTAAAATCTCAAGCAGTGAAGTGTCAATATAAAGATTTTTTAGATGAATCTCTCACAAATCAACTGATATTTGGAACATCCGATTCGTCAGTAAGGAAAAGACTAATAGCGCTCGACAAATTAAGTTTCGACGAAGCATTTCGCATTGCAATTGAATATGAGGCAATGAAACGTGATAGCGCATTATTTACACATCATTTTGACAAGGTACATGTTCAGGAACATACTATTCACAAATTTGACAATGGACTAATGAAAATACCAACTTACGTGAATAAAGCTGAAAAGAGCCAGATGATTCGTAATTGTCTGTATTGTTTCTGTTCACATTTACGCAAACAATGTCCAGCATTTACCAAATACTGTGGGCAGTGCGGAAAAAGAGGGCATTTTAAGATCATATATCACCGATTTTCGTCAAATCAAAACGCTAATAGACGTACGCCACAAGTGAAGCAGATCAATGAGACAATGCTCAACAAAAATAAATATCAACAAACCTCTTCTGGGTTTGGCATTAACGATATTTGGATTAATATGGTACAATCATCTCAGGATAATGCATTATCGCCTCCCAACACGATACGCTTATTAATTCAAGACCAGTTCTTTTCAGCGTTAATAGACTGGAGCTGGACCAAATCTTGTAGATCAAGCCACTTTAGATGAACATAATTGGAACTACAAATGCGTGGAATTCTCTTGAGATTAGAGATATGAGTGGTACGAAAATTGAGGTAATAGGTAAAGTTACATTACCATGCATTTCCCGAAACAACTTGTATAACATGGATTGATGGATTACCAAACACAAAATCCCGTATACTATTTTAGGCAGACTAGGCCTTGATTTGTTGTTTCCAAATTAGAGAACAATAATACGTTTCCAAGAAAGAGAAAACAAAAATCAGAGATCAAGGGAATTAGAAAAACGTATTTGGTATTAAAACACACGCCACAAAACACCAACAAGTAAGGATAATGGGCAGAAAACACAAGAAAGATCTTAGACTCATACAAAATAAAACAAGATGGTAATAGAGACAGGAATATGAAGAACAATGCCTGTCACAGGGCTTGGAAGCAATTACATCAGGAAATGGCCGAGTTAAGAGAATTGATCAAACAATCAATACAACTAAATTCAGGCGAAAGAAGCGCAGAGATAGATAGACAATCGCAGCAGAAAAATGGGGAAAGGGTGAAACTAACAAATTTTTAATGAAATAACTGATGCAACAAAAGGAGTGGAAACGTTAAATAAAAATAACACAAGTGATGCAAATCACTTTGAAGAAGAGGATAAACCCAACGGTCATAGTGAAATCACAAAAAATAGACAATTACAACAAAAGGAAGATAATACAGTTGATGTAGTAAGAGTAAAGAAAGTAAGAAATTCCTCGACTAGTCAACCAAGCAGAGGAGGAGGACTTAGAGACATCGATGAAGTACTTGAGCATTTGGGTTTTGGCAAAATTATGCACCGTGAGAAAAGCACATCAAAAAATCTATTTGGGCCGTACGGTTGCAAAGAGGATTTATTAATGAAATAGCCGAGGACGTGCAAAGATTGGTCCAAGCATTACGCTTAGTGTAGGAGCGTGTTCGAATACTAAAAAAAATGTTAGATGCAAGAAGATCGTGGATCGATGTGCCATCACAAACGAATTGTTGTATGTGTCCTACAATGGATGAACAATTACTGATTTCTCAGTAAATGGAATAATTAATTATTTTCTTTTGATGAAAGTTAATAGTTGAAGATACATAATTAGTTAACTGTCTTTTTAGAGAAAGGAGGAGTGTGTCATGAGTTTTTAAAGTGTCTAACTTTCTGCCGAATTTAGATTTTGTAGCTAGTTGCATCATTTTGAACAAAAAGGCTATTTGAGTCTTGTTAACTTTTGGAAAGTTAAGATCAATATAAAATGTTTGTTTACGCTTCTTTTATGGTTCGTCGATATTAATAAGTAATATTTTACGATTGTCAAGATGGCGGCGAACTAGAAGAAAGCTGTTGAAATCTCCTGTGCATTTTTTACAATATTCCAAAGATATTTCGGCCTTTCCTTCAAGAAAATTTACTCAGTAGTGTTATAAAGTGTTGCAGTGTTTTATATAATAGTTTTACATCATGAAAATCCAATATTAACTGTGATAACAACATCAAATGCGACAGTGACAAGAGAGTTAAGTGTGACTGGCAACTATGGCGCACAGAAACCATAGCAACCAATAAATAACTGACCTTAAAACATCAATTATTAAGAGTGTTAGACTACAAAACTGTATTATATTATAAATATTATTATTAAACAGCAATTAATAAAACGAAAGCGCAATGGATGGGCATAATTAGCCATTTCCGCGCTAAATTACAAAATACGAATACGATGTTTACTGAAAGATGAAGTGCTTAATTAATGTGCACACAATTATATCGTCAAGTTTGAAGTATAATTATGTTGTTAAATGTTGTTGATGTGCGTGGTACGGCAAATATATTGAAGCGTGGATTTGCTAACTAGGAGCCAATGAGTATAATTATGATCATATGTCGGTCACCTAATGTAACTACAATGTTTATGATTATTAAAGCAACAAGCGCACTCAGTACCATTAGAATTAGTTTATTACTTAATTCGAACCCAGCTGTAATTAGTAAGTTTAACAAAAAGTGTTTCAATTCTAAATTTTTTAAATTACGTTTTCGTTGTGTGATTTCGAGTTCCTGATTTGACATTGTTAACTAAACTTTCCTCTTCTTGAGAACTATAATGGTTTGCCTACTAGATAAAAACTAGTTAACTAACCATGTTATTTTCCCTTTCAAGTCCTAATGATAGGGTTATTGATGAAATATTACCATTAAATCCGGAAACGATGTACGGATATTATGATCGTATTTCATTATCAAACGTAATTCCGACGGAAGTACACAAAATGAAGAACGGAAGGGTAATACGGAAAAGTGATATATATATAATTTTTTAAAGCTCTTTTCGTCCTTGAATTGAGGAACAATTGGTTTTGAACCTCATTACAAAAACATGAAAACAAATTCAAGACAACATTCTCTGTCGAACATTTTTTAAAATATTTTTTCCAATAGTATGATACAACTGATTCCACTCTTCCAGTAACATATGTGTGAGAAAAACAGGTAGAGTGAGTGAGTGAGAGAGGAAAGAAAGAAAGGGTAAATGGAGAGAAAGAAAAAAAGAGAGAGAGAATTAATAATAGTAATAAAATAATCTAAAAAAAATTGAAAATACCATAAAACGTTGATGAGATTGCATTTTAAAGAAAAGAAATATTTTTTTCCCTTTCCTTCATTGCATGAACTTCCTGTGAGAGATGTGTTAATTTTTAGTGAATATTTCAGTATTTAAAGGGAATCACGAATTACTATTTCTCAGATTCCGAACTATAGGATCAACAAGTAACTTCTGCGGTATATCGAAAATGGGTCTTCCAACTACTCTATTGGTATTGCTTTTCGCAGTTGCTCTCACTACAGTAAGTATTTGAAAGAACTGCTGTTTCTCTTTTCATCGTTTTCGTACACCGTCATTAGAAGTACACTTCTTGCATGATGTAAAGGGATCAACGTTAGATCGTTTCTGTATTGCTTTTACATTTTGTGTACAGTACATCCTGACAATATTTGGTGTTCTCATTCTTTGAATCGATCCTATATAATCTACAAGAAAACCAAATTTTTACCTTGTTCATTGTAGGTAGATTACTTAAACCAACAAAGCCTACTACGGAGACTCACGAAATTACATCATGTACTAGAAAATTGTGTTGTCTTTCCTATAATACCATAACCATCTATATAAACACTTTAGCATTGGTGGAAGTATGTACGAAACAACTTCTAAAAGTGATCGGAGGTGAAAAGTCGGAAATCTTGGGTTAGATTATGGTACTTAACGTATGAACAAAAACTTACTAATTGAAAGATTTTACAAGATAGAGCAGTTACTCTAGTTTCTTCAAACATAGCAGAAAAAGTTTCGCATATTAATAGTTATATATACCATAAACCTTTCATAATGGAACTCAACTTCAGCGTCACTACTATCTGCACCTTAACAAAAAATGGTTTGCCATTATCTTTCGAGAAACAGTAAATTAATTCCTTCACTTGAACTAAATTAAAACTCTTCATAGGAAAAAACATGTGTTGTGTTTGACACCGTTCTTTTGATTCGAATCAGACTTATCCCAAGACTTTCCCTGAAATGGCTTTATATTCCTTTCTTGCTCAGACTGCATCACCATACAGACGAAAAAGAAGGTATGTCTCGTTCTATCTCGCTTGTCCCTTCCGGTCTTTGTTTCCGTACAGAAATGATTCAAAGCTTACTTTTTAAAAATACATCACAAGTGCAAATTGTACAGTATATATAAATAATATTTAAATACGATAATGGACGCACTGATAACTCAACAAATGACGCGCTGACAAGAATTATAACTACATTCAATCAATGCTACACATTATCCCAAGATTGAACCCAAACCGGCTTTTGCAACTTCTTGTATGTATTTTCGTAAATAGACACCGGTTCATCTCAAATCTGATACACAGTAAAAATATGTATGTTTTAGTTCAACACTTTTCGATGTCAGAAGGTGACTACCACTTTTTTGTGTTAAATCAACAAAACACGCGGTGTTGATTTCCGAAATACCCTAGCAGCACAGGATATCAGACCAATAGCAGCCCAATACTGGGCAACCTTGATTCATATTAGATGATGTTGGCACAGTATTGGTTGGATATTCTGTGTTGCTAGGATATTCCGGAAGTCAACACCGTGTGTTATGTTGATTTAACACAAAAAAGTGGTAGTCACGTTCGAACACCGAAAAGTGTTGAATTAACACAGACATATTTTACTGTGTAGGGAGAAGACTAAATAGTCTGCAAAGGAAGCTTTTGTAAGTTGAGTATACATTATGACGCGAGTCGGACGCTTCAAACAAAGTGAATTGATGGAAAACAGACTTGAAATTCGGGAATCATTTATGTGCATAAAGTTTGTTGTATGATTGATGAATTTGTATCAGTTTTACAGAGATAAATGCAGAAATGCTTGTAGAAGAGAAAGAGAGAGAGAGAGAGAGCGAGAGAGAGAGAGAACGAGAGAGAGCTGTTACTTTTACGTTAGCATTCGTCCAATTTCCATTTCAGCTACTTTCCAATCTTGATAACATCTACTTTTCCCGAAGATCCAATCCACCCATTTATTTTCCTGTTCTTCCAAGTTATTCCTAGCCCTCATCACTCCATTCCCCTTTCTGAAACTGAGTGTTCGGTACATTCAATGCCTACGTTTCGCACTCTTACATCACATGTAAGACACATCGAATATACATTTTGCTTTTAAGTCAAAGTAGTAGTCTGTTCTTGCTCTTTAAAATTATAGATTCATCATGGGAAATAAACTTCATGCCAGTTTGCATGTATTAATATTTCTGTGTATATTAGTATTTCTATAGAATAAGTACTCAATTTCTGATATATCACAAAATATGGTTTGTATTTACCACCGTTTATGTGTATTAAAATAAAATTTCATATCCATATTTGTAGCAACTCTTGTACGGTACTACAATTTTATTTTTCTTATTTATTTGTCTGTCTGTAACAATAGATTTAGAAACGTCATTAGGCATGTCTAAATGTTTCTGGAGTTTGTGTAAGGAGATAAATCCAAAGTACATTCAAAAATGTTGCCGGTCACCTGAAAGTGTAACTGTTCCTAACCTCAAAGAAACCGACTGAATTTACTCGTTCATGCAATATTTTTTAGGTATACAGGTGTCTAATTGTTTCTACAAGTACTTCTCCTTTTGTGCTGTAAATAATTAATTCAAAAAAATCATTGTAAAGTGAATGAAAACGGAACTATGTTAATACAAATGAAATGTTTCGAATTTTTGCATTGCAATTATAGCTGTGGATTGTAATTCACTTGAGCTCCAAAGTAGGTACAGTTCAAGATTTTACGGAAGTAGTTCTCAGTTTAGTATTTTCTTTTTCTTTTAGTGTTTTAGAATTGAACAACCTTCAGACGATGACCAGAAAGCATTATCAGGTAACAATATTTAATATTTACTGGAGTATAATTAATAGTAGATTTCCTAAATGTTACAGGTGGATGCGTTGTTTCACTGCTTGTCTTGTACTTACTACGGTGGTTTAGAATTTACTTCAATGTAGCTTCCGTCCTCTGAATATCTAAAGTAGAGAATGTCAAACTTGCTTTCGTATCAGATTGCTTAGAGATCTTTTGGTCATAACATGCGTCCGGAAAGAATCAGCCATTATAACCAAAGTAATTAAATGTGTAATGACTTCTAGTCAATATAGTAGGCTTCGCCTGTCCATCATGAAGGTATGAGATTATTTCTACTGAAAATTGTAAATTTAGATACAATTTAGAATGGTAACAGCTACTTTAATACAGGGTTAGGTAGAAGTTTAGATTCGAAGTCTGGCTGAAAACTTACAGAGTGTTTTGAATATGTTTACATTGATGACGCGTTTTTGACGCGACTTAGTAGCCATCTGGAATATATCTTGTTGGCCGTTCATGCAGCACCAAGACGTCGTTGAGTGAGATATTGTACTATGCGTCCGTCAAATTTACAATAATCGAAATAGTAGACAAACGCAGTGCATTGTGATCAATGAAAATCGGAGATTGACAGGGATACCTAATTGACTATGTTGAAGGTGCCATCCTGGCATGTGTCTCGTGTGACTGAGGAATAGCCTGATACAACTTAAGTTAGGATGGTCGCGCACTGCAATCAAATCAGCGACCTCCCGAATGCTACACCAACTTTCTACCATTGAGCTACGGCGGCTCGGTTGGATCCAGCTTTGAAAATTATGGCGGCAAGATTTATTTTGCGACTTATGTCAAATTAATGGAATTCTTTCTTTTAGTTTGCTTTTAATTGTTAGTAATAACCATGAATTTCTCGAAAGGGTTATAACAAGAGAGATATTCTTTGACAGTAGTTTATAGTAATAGTTCTCAACATTCTCAGGTGTTTTGCCTGTTATACACGTTCAAGAAGTGGATCACTCTCAACAGATTCTTTGGTATCATTGAAGCGTCAGTATCACGCTTTCATCTGGGCTTCTCCCATTGATACATATCCTAAATTATTAATCATTTGCAGAATGTCTTTCAGTGACATATGTCCATGTTGGGTGCAAAATGTAATGCAGATTTTCTCATTTATTCACTGTGGATAGGGCGATCACTCAATAGATTACTTCACTTAACAATATGTAACTTCCGACTGGGTTATCACGTGTCAGCCTGCCTATCCACGCATGCGCGGTAGGGTTCTCGAAAACTGGCTGCTAAGATACATCAAAATCACGTCACCAGCTGCCAAAATATTTAATATGGTTGAATATTTTGAGTACAGACTTCGTTTAAGAACATAATTACGGTCTTCTCCAACAAACACGATGCGTTCCTCATGCGTTCAAATTTCCAAGATACCAGATTAAAGCAGGGTGCAATCTAAATAATACATTTTGCTGCCAACAACAGTTTCGATGGTTAGACGTGGCAGTGTACTTTCAAAAAAGTACAAATTAAAAAGCTGTAAGAATGTTTTTTCGTTTTCATAACAAACATGAGTCTTTAGAGAAGTAAATATAACATGTTGGTCAAACTTTCTTCGTATCAAATACAGTATCCATGAAGAATTAGTGCCTGAATGAAAAGAAGTTACAAAATCAGTCTTGAAAATTGTACTGTAGTGATTGATCAAACGGACCAGCAACGATAAGCAGTATTTGACTGTAACATTGAGTAGATATTGCCACAAAATGGGCCCTCAGGCCCAAACATCAAACAATTTCTGAGTCAGAACGTGATTTCTCTCATAAAACACTCATTGTATTTTCCGAATTCTGTTCCGTAAATAGACCAATGTACACACCAAAACCAAGACCAAGAGGGTGATATCGGATTAATATAAACTCTGTAGAGCATGTAGAGCATGGAAAGATAAACAATTGACGACATCTCCGTGACGCATCAGAGGCGTCATGTATGCCATCAAGGAACAGCAATCGGAGGCAGAGCAGAGAACCGCAGTGCAGCGATAGATAAATCTTGGTGTGACGCAAGTACGTGTATATAGTCGAAAGATGCAACGTCGTCGAATGTGGCAACCCTGAGAGCAGGTTTTAACCTTTGTTCGCAGGAGAATTGTAGCATATCGAGAATGCGGTTTATCCTTCTACGACCCGTATTTGAAGGATTAAGTTCACAGTAAAACAGACATGGACTTGGTGGCTCAACGAAGACTCTAAACAACGACATGCAGGATCCCAATGACAGCGTCATACCACAGGCCGCGAGGACACACGGCTTGTGCGTATGTCTCTGGCGGATCGAACACTCACATACCGAACACTGGCGCACACCCTGGTGAATATTGCAAAGCACCCAGTGTCCCCACGAACAGTTCTACCTCGTCTGGCAGAGTGGAGCCTATCAAAGCATAAATATGAACGACTACAGCGGTGTAAAAACGTCGCACATACAGATAAGAATGGCAGCACATTCTCTTTTCAGACGAATTCAAATTCTATCTGAAGAATCATAATGCCCACATCCGTATCTGGCGGTACCGTTGTTCTATGCTGATCGAAGCCCACGTCAGTCCGGCACCGGGTATTATTGTGTGCGGGGGTGCCATTGGATTCAATGTCTGTTCGTGTCTCCTACGCATTGACGGATGCATGAGTAGCCAACGCTACATCAACGATGTGTTGAACTCGGCTTCAGTCTCTTTAGTGCAGACCCTGCCAGGGACCACCTTCCATAAGGATTACGCGCACCCATATGTGGCACGTGATATTCTAACCTTCGTGGCTTGACACTATGTCATCTGTTTTGTTGGCCGGCGCATTGACCTGATCTCTCGACAATAAGTCTCCTCATGCCAGCGACCCCTCCAGCTACAGTTTATGATCTGTGACATCGTGCCGAAGACGTATGACTTACCATATTCCAGGAGAGTATCTAGGGGCTCATCCGATCTATACATCGCCTTGTTGCAGCATTTCTGAACGCCCATGGTGGGCCCGCAGGCTACTGAACTTCGGCAAGTTTGTTCCGCTGTTGCCGCTTTGTCACGCACCGCAGAGAGTAGTAAGTTTAATAATCATTTGTTACTTGTAACTTACAGTATATATCCGCCTAATTTGGGACTCCTATCTTCTCTCCATCTTGCTGTTTCATTTTTAATGGCGAGTAGCAAATTTTATAATATCTTACAGAAACAATAAGAAGTTTAAATGTTTTATTTGTTTTTACGACAAGTATTTAAACTTAAAGTTACCATATGTTTCGCTTTGACTAAATTTTACAAAGCATTGTTTACGTACTTTATTTTCTTTACCAAACTAAGATAAACCATGAAGGCTGGATCCTTGTTTCACTTGTTTTTATAGAAATAGAAAAATGGATATAAATTTGGCTTCAATTACATTATTTTTCTTGTTTCTTTTTCTTCAGCTTCCAATAACGAAGAAGAAACTGTTGATCTTTCACTGGTAAGCACTCGATAGAAATAACCCATTTCCAGTTTCTAGTCTTTACATATAGCCTTTCATAAGTACTGACGATTGGAACTTATTAAACATGATAATTATGTATTGAAGTGACATTTTGTTCAACACAAAATTACTGGGTTCAACTAAATTACCTTTGTACAATAAAATTTTGATTTAATGGACTACTTGGGAGAAGAGGTCAGTCAAACGTGCTTTAAAAATATTTGTATATTAAATAGCATTACGTTATAATACTTAAAATGTTTAATTTAATTTTTATAAAGTTGTAAATGGATAAAATAGAGAATACTTACTGTATGAAGATACTTAATGCATATCGCATTATGCAAATATTGTTAATTGGACTGCTCATAATTTTCATACGCAGAAATAGAAAATTAAAATGTCAGGGAGACTATGGTTTGTTTTTACCCATTTCTGGTAACCAAAAAAACAGTTAAACCTTTTAACAGCTTTACTTGGCCAGATAGAATATACAGTATACGAACGTCAGCATTTGCGTTCGTTGAAGTCAAGTAATAATAATTGTTTCCAGTGAATAATTGTTTCAATGGTGTGTCTTGATATCTATTTTTGTATAGAAAGGGTAGTTAAAATTGAAATATGAACTTTAAATTTGGGGAATATTTAATGCTAACGGCTCACTAGCTCACAAATATTAATAGGTCTACTTCCAGCTCAAATAGTCTCCGGGGCAAAGGACAACTCTAAAACCTGGTCAGCAAAATACTGGCGCATTAAAAATATATTTCGAAGTTTGTAATTCAATAATATATAGTTAAAACTGAGATATCAAATCGATGTCGCGGAGAAGTAGTACATTTGGATTGTACCTGTTTACAAGCTATGGTGCCGGTGGTATCAATAGTTTCGGTTTTGGTACAAAAATTGTCTTTGTCAGTAACTAGGACACTTCCAACTTTGGGTTGACATCTGGTAAGACACCAGCTCTATCTGAGATTTGTAAATTGAGACTCAATCGTTTACAGAAATGAGGTTTTCAGTATAAATAAGATGAGGAAAAATACTTGTTAACTACAGCAAAGATACAACTCTACGTTATATTGTAATTTTGTATATATGGAACCGTTTCTCTTCATAGGTATTGTACAAAAGTACGTTTGTCACATACTAGAACTACGGTCTGTGCTTTATAACTAACATTTGATTGTAAATGGTAATACGTACATCATAAACTTTCCTTTGATGTAGGTGAAACGCAATGCTGACCCTTCGGAACTGGTTGACATATCACAGAGGGAAAGACGATCACCTCAAGGAAAAAGCGGAGAACATAGACAAAACGGGAAAAATGGAGGACAAAATGGAAGGAGCGGAGAACAAGGACAAGGACAAGGAAACAGCGAAGGACGTGGCAGTAAGTTATTATACTCCAATAAGGGACTCAAACTAGATGAAGACTGGACTGAACCCCGTTTGAGAGCTTCAAACTTGCAGTATTATAGTACCAGTACAAAAACTCCTTTGGGGTAATGGGAAGAGTGACACAAGAATTATACTCAGAAAAGAAGTTATACCCATTGTGCGAGTGACTTTCTTGTGTTACTATGGCAAAAGTGTTTCCGTTGTAATAACATTAAGAGAATTTGCATCCTCCCTTCCGCGATAGTGACGCAAAAGTCACTCGCAAAATGGATATCACTTCTTTTGTGAGTATAATTCTTGCGTCGCTCTTCTATTTACCCCGGAGGTGTTTTCTGTAGATAACACTTACTTTTGTAAGGCTGTCTATTAAAAAAAAGCGCACAAAAAGTCGATTTTAGACCATGGTAGGCTCCATATTTCAAAAACGGTTACTCCTATATAAAAAAATAAGCACCTTTTACTCCTACGGGACTACCAATTGGCTCCCAACCCCGCTGGTATCAATCATTTGGGGCTACAGCAAAAAGACAAACAGAATGACAGACTTTTCGATCATTTTTGAAAATTCTGTGATTGGGTTAAAATAGCCATAACGTTTGAGCCCTTCACCAATTTTGACGTGTGGTACACCGTTTTACAGGTATTGTTGCGTAGATTAGTATTACGCAAGTTTCGACTCTTTGTGGCCTGAGGTGAGTGCTATCATCAGAACTGTGAATTTTTTTCCCCAACCGTCCTAGAAGGTCCCAGGAAGGTCCTACTGACCCATTTTTTTTTCTGTGTTTCAATATGGCAAAGAGCGTTCAAAGCGAGTTCAAGCATTAAAGTTATAGTTCACGAGATTCGAAATTAACTGTATATATATGTGAGTGCCGCTAACAGACTCGTTTCTTAGCGTCACTCGAAGAATTACCGTTCTTCATGATCAAGATCTCGTCTTCTCCAATAATAATATCGTGTACTGTACTGCATATTTTACTTGGTTTGCAGTTAATGCGGGCTTACCTTACAAGTGAGAGGCTGTGGAATAAAACATAATTCATATTAACAGTCAATACTTAAGAGATAATGACTTTATGTTTTATTATAAGTTATATGGAATCAACTACATGAGAAATGATATTCTAATAACATTAATATGTTGCTTTAATAATATGTGAAGCACTCAGTTGTGGCTTAATCCTAAAATTAAATTATGTTTTGTATGTAAACAACGTGGCAAATTAATTTAATTATTAATTATATTATTATTATTGGAGAGCGTAAACCATATTGAGATTTTTTATATTATTATTTCACTTTACTTAACATTAACCAGTACTCTTCATAGAAACAAAATGTCGAAACCTAATGACAATAATGTTGAATATAGGGTAGACCGGGGCTATTTGAGTATAGTACGAGAAAAGTCAAAATTTCCCAAACCTGACGTACTTTAGAGTTGAAATAATTATGCCATGATCTACGTACATTATTATAGTACAATAAAGAACCTGTTAAGTCATGGAAATACTGAAAACGAATTTAAAATAAAAATGGGAGAATTCGAGATTAGTAATAATCAGGGGGTTATTTGGGTCGTTTAGGGGGCTATTTGGGTCTTTCGCTGTATCAGCATTGTTTACATTTTTCACCTTAGCATTCATGTATATTTTAAAATTATATCCTTTTCTATATAATTTGTGAAAAACACAACATTAATAAACATTTCCCTTCAACTCTTTATTCACATAACCACTATCTGATAAGGAAACATAGCAAGCCGGTGGTAGATTGTTGACGAATTCTTTTCTCATACGCTGACCTTTAAAAATAACAAATGGTGGGATGTATTGTCCAACTGCGTTGCAAGAGACAGTGACAATGACATTCTCGCCTCTCTCGACGCTAGTGAGAGCAACCACTTCTTTTTCCCCTTCGTGGCAATGACCTTGTTTGGGTTGTTGTTAAGAGAAAATCCTGTTTCATCCACGTTGTACATACGGTGTGGTTTTGTGTTGACACTAATCGTCGAAGTAACAGATTTAAGCAGTTAAAAAATCACTCAAACTTCCTTATTAATTTCCTCAGCACGAGCTCTTGAAAGTCCCTCAGACTTTCGTAATGATAAGTTCGGATGTCTTTTCATGAAACTTGAAAAACAATCTTCACCATCTAATCCTTTGAGTTTCCAAGGATGCGTAATTTGATTTATTATTACATATCGATGTACAGCTTTACGAATCGTTTCAGGGGGTCCAGCCTAGTACTTTTCCCGTGAGAGTCAAAATTCGCAACACGAACTCTTCCTCGTGTGCTTCTGGCAGTACTGTGGGGTGTCCTATGGCTTTCGGTTTTGCACTTTGAACTATTTCATCATTATCGCCCAAGATTAGTCTCAAATTTTCAGCCTGGACTTTCCTTCGCAAAGTTTAAAGTTTACATTGCAGAGCTGCGAAGCTCCACGTAAACTCAAATCACCTTGTGTTACACTTTGGATGGCCTTCTCCATATCTTCATTATTTCACTTGTATTTATGTTTTGATTTAAATGTCCGTACCATCTAAAAAGAAAATGAAATGTTTTGTTTTACATACATGCATCATATAGTCTAAACCATAAATACAAAATTAAAATCCATAAATTAAATAAATTCACATAAGTTTACACCTAACTCAAATAGCCCCGTTTCGCACATGCTTACGTACGAACGTACTACTTTCACACTAGACAGAGGAGAGCACCAAAAATGGCGTTTATAACATGCGGACGTTCTGTATTACGCGTACGGTAATAATTTTACAAATATATGCATTTACATAGGTTCAGCACCTTATATCATACAGCCACTATTTTATATCAGAGGAAAATATGAAGTATTGCAACTAACCTAGCTAAGAATAGTCTCAAATTCACAGCAACTGATAAGAAAGCAGCAGATCAAAGACACTAACACACCCTTTCCTTTGCCAACGAACTCACAACTGAAGGCAGGTTCAGCGTACTGGTACGCATATTAAATGCGCAGTGGCATTTTTTCTTAAGTTTGACCCAAATAGCCCCTTCACTCAAATAGCTCCGGTCTACCCTATTCGTTTCGTAGAATACTCCGTGTGATGAGTAGTGATTCTAACCTGGCTCTTGGTTACACCAGACTAATCCAGGCACGATGCTATTAAAGTAGCCGTGGGCCGACTTCCTTCCGCATGCTGTTTCTCACTTTATTCCTGATTGAGTCTAATGTGCCTAAAGGCCATAAATATAACTCTATTCTTCTCAAAAATTCTCTTAATAGAGAACATAGTTAAGCAGTTAATTAACTAATAACAAGAGTAGTTTAAACTATTCTGAAAACAGAAAAATGTACTCAAATATATACACATTCTCACTTCAGTAATTACCTTTCTTAAAAACCAAACGACTCGACTAGTAAAACTCACAAAGTATTGTTATGACATGAACCATAACCATCAACCATCTGGCTCATATGTAATGACATTAAATGAAATATAATTCCTATAAAGTTCTATAATTCAATAGATGCCTGTATAGAATCTTTCACAGTATTAACAGCTTGTTTATATTGTTTCATACTGTACGACAATTTTACTTTACATGAAGTAAATTTGTCTTACAGTACGAAACAATATAAACAAGCTGTTAATACTGTGAAAGATTCTATACAGACATTTATTGAATTATAGGACCATCTCATATTGGTAATGCAGGATGGCCAAGTTCAATAAAATATTTCAGCCTAGCAATTTAGAATATTTTTTTTTATTCTCTACTTATACACTTCGTAGTGTAACTTATGGAATGGGAGATTGATACGAAATCTTCAAAATATGTATTTTTCCCATTACAACATAAATGTAACAACTATCTTAGGATCATACTTTAGAACAAACAATTTTGTATTGTACTTTAAATTCCCGAATTTGGTTTAAATATAGTCAAATCATAGCTTTCGGTGAAAGATGATCTTATAACGTAATAATGTTACTTTAAACCTTGCACATAAATCTTTCTTACAAACGGAAATGTTTGTTTAGTTCGATTTTTGGAATACGTATGCGCGATGTAAGTGTTATACGTCAAACAAAAGATTTTGATTGGAGCAGTGGCTTGGTGCATTGTGCTGAGTGCTATAGCTTTATGGATTTATGAAAATTTATAATTTCAAAACTAACACACATTGATTGAAAATGATGATCATATTCGTTTAATTTGCAAAATGGAGAAAGATGTAAAATGATAAAGCTGGATCATATTTCAATAGTAAACCGAGCAATATTATTACAAAATGTTGCGTTTTGGAAAGGACTATAACGTGAACACACTGTCCAACGACGCAGAAGTAAGCATCATGGTGACAGCACATTCCAATCGTTACGAAACTTTTTGAAATTCTCTTTAGATGTTCTACCTAAACGTAATCATCTGCTGCCAGAAACTCCCCCCTAGGAGGATTTGCAATCACGCTAAAACCTAAAAATTGAATTTGCGAAAAAGCTAACTTGTAGGTCGTTCTGCTATCAAATGCTTCATAGAGCAACAACGTAAAAAAATCATTGTTCTAAGAACTTCATAAATTTCTAGGTGACTCTACACAGGATTTAATTATACAGTCAATAACAATAAGTGGAAGTTGGAATTATAAGAAATACCAGCTCATTTCTCCACGTGGATTGTTTGACTGCATGCCTAATATTTATACAGCCACCATGACAGTACAAATATACGGGAAAACATGGCATGCTTAAATATTCCTCCGTTTGGAGGAAAAGACAAATAATTGTTCTGACTCACTTAGAGAACCACATGATATATAGGCAGAAATTCCATTTACATTAAGTTCTAAAAGATAGGAATTAATGCAAAGAAAACGAAAATAATAATATGAACATCATGTAGGAATCATCATTATGTAGTTCAATAAAACTTGTCTTGTTCAAACAAACAAACAAACACACACACACACACACACACACAGAGAAAGAGAGAGAGAGAGAAAGAGATAGAGGAAGCATGGAAAGAGCGAAAACAGACTAGAAAAAGAGGAAAGAAGAATTAAAAATGTCGCAAGACATGAAAATAAATATAATTTCAACGCCAAACGATACACAGTCTGCGCCTTTCTCTCTGCTTTGTAAGTTTCTATCTTTACGGGATAAATCTCTTTTCGATCATCACTTACTAATCGCGAGCATCACTTACAGGTATTAATTTCTTTAAGAAAATAATTTGAAATCCAGGTGGGGAATCGAACCAAGAACCTTGAGAATGAGAGTCTCACACGCTGATCAGAAAGCTACACAAACCATATTAAATGTGTTGTTAAATCAGCCATTAAACACGCTGCTACTGTCAGCGAGTTACCCATGGTTCCATTTGAAGTTTGGATTTTATGGCTTAGGCCATGTGGTTCCATAAAAACATTTGGTCCGTACATCAAGCTCAAGACGTAATTAATTCATAAATCTTGAGAACTTACTGTCGCACCAACATTTATCTCAGATTAATCCAGGATAAAAAAGTTATTTCGTAAATCTACGAAAAGGGTACTAGTTTCTGAAGGAGCAGCCGGTCGCACCAGAAATCCACGCGTGAGTGGCATCACGTTACGTAATACACGTAAAGTGTAAATACAACTTTAAAATCCCTATTTGCAAGTTCTAACCGTGGGCGATCCAGGCGGTCGAGTGCTCTAGCGCGGTAGCCTGTCGACTCCAGAATCGTGGGTTCGAGTCCCGTCTCGGGCATGAAAAGAGTCCCGTCTCAGGCTTGAAAAGAGAACAAGGTCTACAATGGTAAAAACAAGGTAAAATCAAGTATAACAAAGTTGAACAAGTAATAACAGCCCATTTAGAGCAAACTGATAGAAAAAATGGGTAATTGGTTAAGACGTCGGCTTGTTGAGTGAAAGAATCCCGGTCCAAATCTCAGCGGATGCACGTGATTTTTTCTTTCAAAATTCATTTCTATTTGTTTGTGATTTAAGCATAAAACTCGATCGGAATAGGATCCTGAAGGATTTTTTAAAATTTATTTTAAAGCCTTGAGGCATCTGAGGATCAAGCAGGGATATTGTTGGGAAATTGTGTTGGAAGGTAGGCGGTCAGGGTCTATTTTGTAGACACCATCACAGCGTTTGCCTGGTACGGCTGAGGAAAAATTTGGGTAACCGTAGAATTTTCGGCCGTTGGAATCGATCCCAGGACTTTCCGCATGCTAAGCCTACGCTCTACAGCTTTCTTGAAACATTGTTCACCCTAAGCGGGATTTACTTGTTCAATTTGATATTTTTTTTAACCTGTACAGACTAATATTAATAGAGTTAAGTTAAAATCCCACATACAATAATTCATGCCAGTGGATTACCACTAAACGACGGCCGCTAGGTACTGGAAGGATGCGTTTTATGCGGCCTAACTTGATCTTATCATCCCGATGTTTGTTGTAGACGAAACCTGGAAAAAATCTTTAAGGTTGCCACAGTGAGAGAATTAAGGTATTTTTACAGGAGGGAAATATGTTGCTGATAGGAAAATAACGTAAAAATTCGAAAATTATGCATTATACGTGTTGCCACAGACTCCCAGGGGTATCATCTTCCTCTCAATTTTCACACTGGGTTGCCATACGTTTCGCGTATCTGACTTCAGTGAATTCGAATACACTTTACAAACTTAGAGGAGTCGTAGAAATTGCGTGAATTTTGAATTCACAGCTTTTGTGAATCCTAGCCAAGGATTATTCCTGTGCTCAACTATCCAATTTTGTCAAATTGTGTCACGATGTTTTCTCATTTATTAGTAATAATTGTTATCTTGCATTTTTAATGACCATGAGTTAGCCGAGGTTAGGTAAGGTCAGGTTAGAACAAAGAGATAGAAATGTATTTTGAAAGGAAGAAACTAACGTATAAAGATACATAAAGAACATGATCTTACCTAACCTCGGCTAACTGATGCTCCCTAATCTAAGATAATTTACGAAAGATGCAAAAACGCAATTATTAATAGCAAATATGAACATATAGAAATGTATTTTGAAGCAGAAAAATCACTTGCACCCGTTAAGATTTGAAATTGGATTCTTTCACTCAACAACCGGCGGCTTAACTAGTTAACCGTAGGAAGTCCAAGAATTTTTTTTGTTTCAAGTAGGTCCAGGAGAACGGGGGGGGGGGGGAGGCTCCTCGAACCCACTGTATAAAAATTGAGTTTTATGCAATAAATCATTTGGTTGGGTAATTACTTTTAATATAAATGTTTACTCACAACTTAACAATAGTTTTAATTCGCGTTTGAAACAAACGGGTACATATAACACTTACATGTTGGAATCCTTGTACATAATTTTGTCTTTCTTACCCAAATGAGCTGATCTTGCGTTAATTACACCAATTTGCTTTGTAATTTAGTTTGTACAAAAATAATAATGGCACTTGGCATAACAAATTCGTACACATAACATTCAAATAGCAAAACCCTTGTACATAAATTCTCATTCTGACTTACATGAGCATAAGTAGCATGTAGTACACAACATTGATTTCGAGATATTCTTTTTTACAAGTACGTTTATTTCACTTACTACAATATAATAATACAAATTACGTTCAAGTATCATAACCCTTGTACATAACATTCTCATTACGAGTAACATAAGCTGCAGTAGCATTGTGTACACAACATTGATTTCAATTTTGCCTTTTATAAACATGTTTATTTCACTTCGTAAAACAAAATTTTATTATTGCATTCGAATATCATAACCCTTGTACATAATCTTATTCTGAGTCAGATGAGCCGCTGTTGCAATTTGTACAACTGTTTTGCTGCTATGCTTAGTACAAACATGCTTATTTCATTTAGTACAACGTTGCTCTGGTTTAGACAGTTAAGAGTACTTGGCTTCTTTACTTTTCACTTCCTTTACACACACATGACAACGTCCTCTTTCTCCCGACGGATCGTTAGGTACTTCGGGTTCCTGCTTTAGTGCTTTTCCAGTGATATTTCACATTGCCAGAACAGTCTTCTTATGTAAACCAACTAGGTTATTAGCCCCCTCGTTCACGTGGTCCTTTACAAAGGCCTCTCCTAGAATAAGCAGAAATATCATTCTTCCATTTCTTTTGCTTCCGTTTCACGAACTTAAGGATCAGTAAACCAGAACATATAAGAATACAATTCTCGTCTTTGTGTTTCCTTTAGCTAAACTGGAATGTGTTTCCTGTTATTGTCCCAACCATAGTCAAACCGAAATTAGTGTATAGGGTCTCAGCTAAATCTACAGAGGCACAATAGCAATCGGTAGTTACATACCTACCAGAATGCTTTATTGGCTTCACAAGCCTCTTCAGAACAGCTGTGGGGCCTCTTATCACAGCATCGCTGCAGTCACTCTTACCACAGTAAACTTCCGAAATCAAAACGTATCTTGAGTTAGTCACTTTGAATACGAGTAAGTATTCCATATTTCCCTGGTTTTTCCTTCATAAACACTTTGAATGAACAGCGGCCACGAAACAGTGATAACATTTCGTCAATAGTTGTATGTGGATCAGACTCAACATAGGTCTTGGAATTACTGTTTACTTTTTCAAATACGTTGCGAGATGGTGCTAGTTTTTCTGTCTTTCTCCGTTCACTTCTGGTTGATTTGTCATCGATCCGTAAACACTGGTTAAACTGTTTTATTCGATTTCGAGGAAATGTTGCAATGTAAATATCCCTACTGTATAGTGAAGACCACAAATCATTTATTCCAATGCCAGTGTCGAACGTTGCACCCATTGTTAACAGAAGTCCTATATAGGCATAAAGTTCAGATAAAGTAAATTCATTTATGTCTTTCGTATTAACTTCTTCATTTGTGTATGAAAAAATAATCTGAAGTACATCAGAAGTAAAAAAACTTACAAAATGCATCCATTGGAGACGATGACAAACCAGGACGCAAACACTTTGACTTCTTCATGACCACGGTATATATTTGCTCCTCTTGTCCGAGTTATTTTCGGAGGTTTCTTCAGATATGCTCTCCCTGATTTTGCTGTAAACACATCTGATCTTGTTTCTGTAGCACTATCACGTTGATCTAAAACGTCTTCTTCACCACCTGTGTTCTCACTGCTTGAGTTTCTAATTTCCAGATGATCTACTTCTTCATTTTCACTGTCACTTTCTGAGAGTTTGGTTACACTATCAATTTTATTAAGTTCAAATTCTATTTCGTCGGTATTCCTCGCTTACTGAATCAACTAAACACAAATAACTAACCTTGTCCTGAACACACCTTCCCTCCAAAATCACGTGTATGTAGGCGTACCAACATATCTTATTGCTCTCTGGTAAACCTGCCAACATACGCATGACTCACATATCGCCATCTAACACTAGAAATGAATATACGAGAAGCATTCAGTACTTATTCATGGCCGATATGTTGTTTTCCTCTAAAAGAACACTAGCCTTTATAAACACAAATCATTAAAAATACTCATTTATGGAGATTATAATTGTAGAAAATATGTCACATGGATGTCCAAGGAGGGAGGGGGGTTAACATACAAGGTACTAAACAAAAATGCACATTAGTATTTATCGAAGAAGTAACGATAGACAATAAATAAAAAAAACATAATTTAAATCAAGACACCACGGGTTTTATAAAGAAATACATATGAGTGGGTTCGACAAGCCCCCTGGACTTCTTAGGGTTAAGCACGGTCGGAGCTTGCAAATGGGGATTTCGAAGTTTTATTTACATTGCACGTATATTACGTAACAATGATACGAAATGTCATTCACGCATGGGTTACTGGTGCGACCGGCTCCTTCAAGAACTAGAACTCGTTTCGTAGATTTTCGAAATCACTCTCTTAATCCTGGATTAATCCGATATATATGTTGGTGCAACAGTAAGTTCTCAAGATTGTGGATTACTTCCTGCTTGAACTTGGCCTAAAGACCGAATTTTTTTTATGGAAACAGGAGCCTAAACCATAGATGGCTAAAGGCCGTAAATAAAATTCAAGCTTCGAAAGGAACCAGGTGTAACTCGCTAACAGTAGCGAGTTTAATGGCTGATTTAACAACATATTTGTTATGGTTTGTGTAGCTAAGTGGTCACACTGTGAGATTCTCACTCTCAAGGATCTTGGTTCGATTCCACGCCTGGATTTTAAAGTATTTTCTTAAATGAATTAAGAGCTGTAAATGATGTTCACGATTGCTACTAGAAGTGATTTGTCCCACAAAGGGAGAAACACACAAGACATAGAGAGGAGGCAAATGGAAAAAGACGCAGAGTGTGTATTCTTAAGGGTTAAAATTTCATTTATTTCCATGTCTTCCGCTAGTTTTCTTCACTTCTCTGTTTTCGCTCTTTCCCCGTCTTCTTGTGTGTGTGTGTGTGTGTGTTTGTTTGTTTGTTTGAATAAGATAAGTTTTGTTGCACTGCATATGGCGGTTCCTGTATGAGGTCCATATTAATATTTTCTTTTTCTTTACATTAATTCCTATCTCTTAGAACTTAACGTGAATGGAATTTGTGCCTATCTATCTCGTAGTTCTCTAAGTGATGTTGATTGACTTATTGTTTCTTCCTCCAAATGGAGGAGTATCCTGGCATGCAAAACAAATTAATGAACATGCTCTTGCGAAATTTAACAAAAATAGTTTATATGGTTTAATTATAAGAAATGCATAGAAATTTATGAAATAGTTCAAAATAGATTTCTCGAGAAAATATTGAATATATTCGTGAATTAATCATCAACTCTGGCGAGATATCTAAAGCCTTTTTACTTTTACCTTGCTATCGCCAAATATAAAATACTTCATTACCCTAACAGATACAGGAATAAAAGTGAAATTTCGACAGTAACAAGAGGTTATGTTGGACGATTCAACATAATGCCTTATATTGATACATGCTATAAGGTCATAACTTTTAAGATACGTGCGTCGGATCACAGCGCATGCAGAATGAACTGTTCCAATAAAAACATGCAGAGTTAATTGTTAACTGTTCATTCTACTGGTTGGGACTGTGGTAAGGTGTGATGTGGTTTTGCACTATAGAAGTCGAAGCCAACAACAACATGCGTAACGTCAATCAAACCCATTTGAACAAGGAGGGTAAATTCTACTTTCATAATACCACAGTAATAATAGTTCAAGATATTTCTAGCGTGTACAACAGTTCTAAAGAAATGTAATTCAAGATTCTAGATCATTCCGTTAAAGGAAACAATATATTATCTTGTTAACAGAGTTCCTTTCATTGTTGGTTCATCGATTATTGGACTCGTTTAGCTCTTCAAACTTTGCCTTTGACAATGTAACATATCACATAAACTAATATGTTAAGTCTTAAGCCAGTCCTATTATTACTTAAAGTTTTCGTTTCATTCTTGGTATCTTAAGAATTAATTTAGCGCGTAATTTCGCTGGGTTGTATTTTGGTATTATCTTGAAATTTGTTTGCTTTTATTTCAGACGGAAGACAGAACGCGTGCAAAAATAAGAATAAGAAAGGAAAGGGACCAAAGGATTGTAAAGAAGAAGAGGAAACAAGTGAAGAATAAACTGAATAGACAACCGAAACGATGACGAAGAAGAAGAAATAGGCATAACGTTAAAGAAGATGGGCACCGGAATCTCTTACTGGGAAATGTTTTGCACTTTTCATGTTTAATGGAGAACAAAACTTCATGTAGACAAAATAGATTTGCTATCACTAAGAAATAAATATATTCATGCAATCTTAATGTTGTAAATTTAGTTAAAATATTCAAATACACTGGTATACCTGATTTTATAACATATTACCTGATTACTAAAGACCGGAAGTTATGGCAAAATAAAACACCAAAAAATGACAGGCGAAATGGCAAAATAAATTCCAAAAATGGCCCTAAAAATGGCAAAATAAATTTAAAAAATGGCACTTAATGTGGAAAGAATGAACATATTCCTTGTAAGACTTCATCTTAGAAACAAAAAGCATTTTTGTTAATCTTTAATGAATAACACAAATGCTTAATTTAGCGCAGATTAATAAAATGAATAACAAAATAATGATTAATAAAATAATCATTATGTAAGTATCACTAATTAAATTTATGATCATTAAATTATCAATAAAGAGGACACATCAAAGTTTTTAAAAAGTATATTGCACATAAATATTAGCAGTTTTTGTAGCACAAGAAAAGCTCAACAGAAATAAGCTTATGTATGCGTCTATGAAAAGCAAAGCCTAACAAATGAGCAGAGTTAAACCTACCGTGGCTCTCGGGAAAGCAGTCCTGCTACACAGCACACTTCTTGTTGTATGAGATAACAAGGTTTCTTGTTTTAATTTTCCAGTAGATTATGTCGCCTGTCTGTTAAAATTCATTTGAGACGCGAAAACGACCTTTCAACATCTACCAATGTGAGAGGACCATATTTAAAGCACGCGACAACAATGGAATCCAAACCCACATCAAACGTGCTCTCAGCCTCCAAAACTTTAGAAATGTTTCTAATTTTCTGCAAGTCGCGGTTTTCACTAACAAGACGTCCGCTCCAAATTCTTTTACAAAGGTAGCAATTTTGCTTTTCAGCGAGAGTTCAACCTTTGTCATAATGAAAGAGGCACAGTAACTCACACACCAGCCCCAAGAGACAAACAAGAGTGAATTCCCTTAACTCAAGAAATCAGCTGTTATTTACTACCTGTTATTCTTTTCAGGAATTTGTGGCACTTGGTTGGTCAATAATATAGTGATTCAGACCCTCGGGCGGGCCAGCTAGAAAACCTTAAATTCCTTATCTTACTGATTGACAATGCTTTTCGCTCTATCAGTTAGCAACGTGACATGTTTCCCGTTGCAAAGAAAAATTAAAAAGAAGCAGCAGTCAGGAAATGGCAAATATGGCAATTAATTTAAGAAATGTCATTTATCAAAGATTTTTTTTTAAAAATGGCAAAATATAGCATTTTGCCATAACTTCCGGTCTTTACTGATTACCAAGGATGCGTATAATTGAGTCTCTCGGGGAAACAAAATGGTAAGCGCCATAATACTATTTAAACAGTATATTGAAAATAAAACTCAAAGGTGTCTAAATCTTGAAATTTCGGGGACAAATATTTTGTTTTTCAGTTATACAGACAGTTGTTGCATACAAAAAGCAAACAGTTTGCGCTTCCATGTCTCAAGATGTAGACACCATTGGATTTTATTTTCAATGTACTGTGGTTTCTTATGGCGCTTATAATTTTGATCCCCCGAGGGACTCAATTTTTTATGACTTGAGTTTCATCAAGAAGCCACCGATGGAGCTACTACCGATACAAAGGAGGAGTGAGCGACATCAGCAAATTTGGATCTATAAAACACCGAAACACCAATGTAATTTATCACTTCCTCGGGTGATCACTTCTATCCTCTTTCCTTGTACTCAGTTGCTTCGGACTGGTGCGCTCCTCCAACCTGTACACTCAGTTGCTGTCGGCCTGGTGTGCTGTTCCTAAACCCGCTCACTCTGTTGCTGTCAGACAGGTGGGCTACCTAATTGAACCCGTGCTCAGTTGCTGCGGACTGGCACAATATCCAGTACTCAGTTGCTGACGGACTGGTACCTTCCTTCCAGCACTCAGTTGCTGCGGGCTGGTGCTATACCAAATCCTTCTCTCTTCTACGAGGCCTACACCCAAGAAGAAGAAGCCAGAAAAGTATATTATAACTTTTCAACTGGTAAATTTACTCTGGTACGGGAGACTCTTTTTATTAATCTAAAAGAACTTATATTATTTTTATAATAAAACTGGTAATGGGCAAAACTCATACCCCGTGTATCTTTGTCTCTACCTATACTTCCACAAACAACAGGGTGTTCCTAAAGGAACATTACGATATTCAGACTGATATGTGAAAAGAACTGAATTTCCCTTAAGTAACCTTGCTATACATCAGTAGCATGCTTTAAATCACCCCAAAGCGTTCACACGTTTAATATTTGAAACTGTGACGCTTGAAAAACTAATTTTATAACGACGAATGTTACATTTCTTTACATCGATTTTCCCATGCTTGAGCATTCAAATACGTTCTCATCCAAATACCTCAATTTAATTCATGTCACAGTTTGTCCTGATCATCCTTAAAAAATTGCTACTTCGCTAAAATAGATTCAACTTTTGATAAACCCTACTGTCATCTACTCAGATTATCATACAGGGTGTGTAGTTGTACGTGTATTTAGTTTGTCAGGTTGTAAATAATTCCCATTAGTAGCTAGTTTATTAGTGCGAGACATGAAAGCAACATCACATATGTTAAAGAATTATAAAAAACATTCTCTTTCTCTTTCTGAGTATTTAGAGACCAGACGAAAAGAGTAATATTTTAAAATGTGTAACTGGAGATTTTCAATCAAGGACATAAGAGAATATCTCGTTGCTCATACACGTGTTTCCAAATCCTTGTAAGACTGTTTCTTGATTAATCAGCGATATCGAGTTTCATAGGAGAGATGAAGTTGCCAAAAACTTTGGAACTTCAAATACAACAAATTCAGCAGTTCTCATATTCCACTTACTTGCATTCTCCCACCCCAAAATTAAGAAAGGGGACAGAGTACAGTCAACACCCACTTAATTTTGGTTGGTCAAAATTGAGAGGCCATTCTTTCCCATTCGTCAGAATAACAACATTTTCTGTTAGTGGTTATCGATACTCCATAAGCCACATCTAGTGAAAATTCAATAAATAAAGATGTCAATTGCCACCATCGAGAGAAGCCAAGTGTATCTACACATACGAACATCTTCGTGCTTAGACATAATTAGTTAGTGTGGTTCTCTAAGCTTGAAGAACAACTACAAGTTCAACATCGAAGTCTGTAGCAGCTTCGGCAGTGTTAAGAAGATTTGCTGTGATTAGTTTACAAGATGATCTACAAGTTGCCTTTTGGAGACGATCAGGTATCAATCTATCTTAAAAGTTATACTTTATACCAAATAGCCAACATATCTAAATTACTTCTCTTCTCTCCAGTCATATCTCTTCGTTTGGAAAGTTTGGTCTCTATTTACTTATTCAGTAGATATTCCGTAATTTCCAATCTATATTATGCCATACAATGTATGTTAAGGAATGTGTCTTGCATTCGCTTTGCACTAATAATAACGCACCAACACCCTGTAATCAAGCGTTTCTATTCACGCAACCTGTTTACTATTTATGGTTCACTGAATGAATTAGATTATTAGCTAGTTAACAGCTCGTGGTCATTTCCAGCTCTATCTGCTCGCTCTTGCAAAAATAGCTATATTTCTCTGTTATCCATCGCTCCAAATACCATAAATATCAGGAGCAATGGGTTGAGATATCACTGCAACAGATACTTCAAACCAGGTCGAAATTATATAATTTGTGACGTGGTTATACTTGCGAACATAGAATGGACACTCGACGGACATATATGTTGCAGGTTTGTTGGTAGATATTCTGCCTCAGGTTGCCCTTCACTTTCACTTGCCACGATGAAGAAGAATACTTCCCAAAAGTGTCATTTTGAAGACTTGTGAGACATTTAGTCCTGACGTTCAGAAAAAAACCTCTTCGGGGGAGTATATTCACTCTTTCCGGAGAGAGACTAGATTGCATGTGCTGTAGCTTCTGCTTGAGAGCGTTATCGAAGGCATTGTGACTGCTATGAGTGTAATTCCTTTTTACCACTACCTGAAAACAATAAAGGCATGAAAATGTAAATTAAACAAAAGATATCCTTGGATAACGGATCCAGAGGGCATCAGGATAATTTTTACTGATGAAATGAAGAGGAATTCCTTTTCCTTGATTTTGCATTCCCATGATATATATATATATTCCCCTTCATTCAGGAGGGGAAACCGGGACAGGATCGGCAAACCGTGAATGTCGCCCCAGAGGGCTTCTGCTACTAACTGGGAGGAGAAGTCTTTATTCTTTTTGCTAAGGCTTAAGGGAACCTTCCAGAATTGACACCTAATGTCCAATCCATACGTTCACCTCTTGGGGTCTGTTAGTTCCCAAGGAACTGCTTCGCGAACGAACATGGATGGGCTGCTCACCAACCCATATTAGCAGACAGCGTGGGAGTCAAATGTCTACACTCCTCCTTTCTTTACACGTGATGGTACAAGTAAGAAAACAGCATCGGAGGCCTCATTGTGCGGAGAACGGAATACAGCTGACAATTACAGCGGTCAGTCCTGTAGGACGTCAGAGTATCAAACAGTCCGGGTTTGGACTGTAGACTGCCAGGACACCGAGACTGCAACTCGAACGGATCTATACGTGGCGACTCTAAATTCTCAGCCACTTGCAGGAGAGGACAAATTAGAAGAATTGAAGAATGTATTTCAGAGAATTAAGTGGGACATCATGTGACTATTAGAAGTGTGGAGGAAGAATGAAGAACAGTTGAAAATATCGTCAGAACACACATTATACTTCAAAGGATCATAAAATGGAAAACCGAAAGGCGTTGGCCTTATTATAAATAAGAAGCTGAAGACAGGGATCACGGAAATTGAAGGGATTTAAGATAGAATCGCACGAGTAATAATAAGGAGAAACAAGATATCCAGTATAGAAGTTATACAAGCATATGCTCAACAAAGTTATATTCTGAAGAGGGAGTTGAAGACGTATACGAGATACAGAAGATTTTAGATAGTAGCAAATAGCATTACAAAATTGTAATGGTATACCACTGCGAAAGTAGAAACTAAGCAGAGCAGTGACACGAAAGTGGTAAACTTTGGATTTCGCAAAATAAACGAGTGAGGGGAGAAGTTATTGGAAGTCTCAAAAGCCAACAGACTGTCCGTTTCCAATTTATTTTTCAAGAAACCGCCTCAGAGGAAGTGGACATGGAAAGGCACAAATGAGACTAAAAACGAAATAGACTACGCTTTATCGAATAATAGGTAAATTGTTCAAGACGTGTCTGTTCTGAACAGTTTCATAATATCGAGTGATCATGGGATTGTAAGATGTAAGCTGAAAGAAAATACTTGACTTGAGAGAAAGAAGTTTATCACAGGAAAATCGCCACTTTCATATTTGGAGAATCTAGTGAAACACACAGACATTCAAAATAGAACTAAGTAACATATTCAGGTCCTTGAAAGAGTTAGAAGATAAAGAAGAAATCAATAGCAGAAATAAAATACTGACAGAGATAATAAAAGATACATACAAGGAAATAGCAGGCACCAAAGTAAAAAGAGAGCAAAATCTCAGAAGGAACGAACCTCTTGATGAAGAAAGGAAGGGAAATGAAAGAAGGTTAAAATTACATAAAGATAATTTAGTACATAGAGTTAATAACATCGTAAGTAGGAAAATAAGAGACGATGTACGAAGATATCGTCTTGTTACAAATAAAATTGAGGAAAACAGTAGCTCATGACAGCTAAACAGTAATTACAGTTAAGGGACCGGACGGAACCGTAATACAAAATAAAGAAGAAATTATAAAAAAAAAAAATCTATAAAAAGAGAATTGTAATACTCCGATGAAAAATTAGGAAATTGAGATTCAGAAGAAAATGATGTAGATGTTCCGGACGTAACGAAAGAAATGATAAAGTGTTTCTAGGGATGAAAAACGGAAACTCGCGAGGAGAAGATGGACTCACAGGAGAGATGTTTAAATGAGGAGGTGAAAAGATGAAACAAAAACATTCTAAATTACTTTCAATGCTCCTGAGGAAGAGAGAAATACCGTCAACTTGGAAAAACATGCTGCTATCATTTTGTTGTAAAAGAAACGGGACAAAGAACCCTTCGAAACCAATTAGTTTACTGTCAGTTCTGTACAAAATGTTCAACAAAGTTTTTGAACGAATCTTAGATTTCCATGCAAGGGAACAAGTCAGCTTTCGTCGTGGATTTAGCACAATGAACCACATCGAATGAATTTATGGAAAGGACTAATGAATATGAACTTCCACTATGTCTGGGATTCATAGATTTTGAAAAAGCTTTCGATTCGGTCTCCTTGGCAGCAGAACTTCAACTACTTGAACATCAAGGCAACGAAAGTGCATACATCGAGCTACTGCGAAACATTTACTCGACTGCCATATCTGTCATTAGACTATAGAAGAAGACTGAGAGTGAAAAATTTAAATTTGGAAAATATATTACATTTCTCCAAAACAATTTTTTCAGCGGTCCTGGAGAGAGAGTTACAAAATTGAAACTGGGATAAAGTTGAACTAAAGATCAATGGCGATACCTTCATCACCCACTATTCGCTGATGATACAATCCTGTTTGCTTCAAGTGCAGAAGATCTACAAACAATAATGGAATAGCTGTGTAATGAGAGTTTTAAAATGGACCTCAAAATGAATTTAAGTAAAACAAAATTAATGTTCAATCAACTTGCTGCAGGGATGGAAATAAGATTATCTGAGATACAATAGGCATAGCAGATGAGCATGTTTACCTAGGCCAGCTCAAAACTTCGAATGCCAAGTTGACTGATGGTATAAATAGAAGATGTAAAATCGCGTGAAGCTCGTTTGGAAGACTCCACTAAATTTTTCCAAAGCAAACTACCAATGTGTCTCAAGCGTAAAATTTATAATCAATTGTCTTACCTGTGATGAGGTTCGACTTTTTATATATTATCGTTATATATACCCGATGTTTGCTAAATGAGCTTCTCAGTGTTTTTGTGTACGGTAACAACTATTTAAATAAAAAACTATGAAAATCTGCCGCTTAAATCAATCCGAACCGCAAGCGCGCGTGGTGCTTCCGCTATGACGAGATCAACAGCTCAACTGAGACCCCGAGAGGCTATCATGATATATCATACCCCATGCTCCTCCCACTGGGATCCCATTGGCTCTGGGTCTCTTCAGGTTACGAAACTGACGGCGTGAAGCTCGATCCGCTTTATTACTTTCTGACAATACATGACATAGTACAAAGTTATTCACACATGTATTCAAATAGTGAGCAATAGATATCAGGTAGTCCGCGTGGCAAATACGTCGATTCATAGAATATACTACAACAATGTTGTAGGACACTTGTTTACGATACTTGAGAAGGGCCGCAACAGCTTCTTCAAGAAACTCGGTGTTAAAGATAGAATATGCTTGAGAGAAGCGAGCCCAAAAAATGTTTGGTACCATTTTCCAACACAACTGCGATGCATATAGAGTTGTCATCCACAAACACAGTAGTACGGACAAAGTCGGATTGAAATAAATCCACCGCCACTGATAGAGTTTTCTTAAGTTGAAGCATTGTCCACTGAGAATGACATTTTCGGTGAGAGTAGACCCTAGTAAAAAGCTCAACGATGTAAGCGGATCGGTCCAACTGATGTAGCCAGCGATGTTTGTTTGAAGACGGGAAGAGGCTACCGAAAATAGCGTTGAGTCAAAGAAATGAAGATACTTAGACAAAATAGACACTCACATAATTATTGTTGACACTTAAACTCCTAGTTAAACGAGTTCCTTAGTAGGCACTAATAAACTTTTCTTAATGTTAACTGCAAATGTAGAGTTGCATATTATTGACATTGTTTTATTCACTTGTGACACTGAGCCGTAAAGGAGTATGTTATAATAATACACACGGTATGTGCACACATCACTGAGGAGGAAGTTTAATTCTTTTCGCATTTCCGTTTGCATTAATAATGCCTATAATATCCTTCTCATTGGTAACCTCTTAAAACGAAAGTAATTCTTACTACATTTAATACCGAAGAATTGACATGTATAAGCTGCCAAGGTAATGTGGTACAAACTTCTCTGAAGTCAATTTTGGCAAAAACAATTTCTGTTGACACTTGGTTCACCAAGTCCATGTCAACTGTAAAGTGAACGAGAGGAAAAGAATAACAGTAGGTCCAATCATGGTAGTCGTAAATTACCCTTCCGCTGCCGTCTGGTTTCTCGACCACAAAAACAGGAAAGGAGTTCACTATTAGTGGGGAGGAACATCTAAGATGCCAACTGACGATATGTCCTCAAGAATTGGTAAGAGCTCACGAGGAGTCCCACGCATAGCAAACGGACAATTATCCGGCAGAGTATGATATAAAGGCTATGCGGTGACCATTCCCAAGGGAGCGAAAAAGGCTTCAATATCTCAGGATTGAGAGACTTCGACAAAACGTAGAGCTGGGGAGGGAAATCATCCCAATCTTCAGAAGGATTCCTGTCCGAAGCAGAATCTCCTGGCTATCCTGGTTCATCTTCCTCAACGGGAGGGGTGTCCACATCAGATGTTGGATTTCTGTGAGATCTTGAATGAGTAGTCTCCAGAATATCTTAATCATTTGGTAATACGTTCTAGAGTTCCTGGATTCGAAGGTCACTAAGAACATCGATGTTGTGATTCTGGACCGAATACAAGAACATCAAGAGAAGGTCGTCTGGAGGCCACTGTAAATCTTCTTGGTGAAAGTTAAGTTCAAGTTGATCGTGGAGAGGATTTTGGAGTGACATAAACGGTTCAGGAATGTAGTCTTTGTATTGCACCGAGCGATAAAAGGATCCAACCCCAAATCAACTGCATTACGAAGAGATTGAGGGCCCAGTCTTGCGGAGGACCTCCTTCATCATCTTCTGCGTCGAATTTGTGCCCGCTGACGAGTGAAAAAGGTAAGTAGAATTGACCACAGTGTCCATACTATGCAACCATATACTTGCAGTTAATATTAAGAAAAGTGTGTTAGTGCCTACTAAGGAATTTGTTTATCTAGGAGTTTAAGTGTCAACAAAAACTATGTCAGTGTATATTTTGTCTAAGTATCTTCATATTTTGCGCTTTGCCTCAACGCTATTTTTGGTAGCATCTTCCCGTCTTCGAACAGTCATCGGTGGCTACACCAGTTGGGTCGATCCGCTTAAACCTTTGAGCTTTCCGCTAGGGTCTACTCTCACCGAAAATATAATTTCTCAGTGAACAATGCTTCAACTTTAGAAAACTCTATTAGTGCCTTGTGATTTGTATCAACCCAACTTTGTGCGTACTACTGTGTTTGTGGATGGCACCTCCATGTTCATCGCAGTTTTGTTGGAAGGTGGTACCTAACATTTTGTGGCTCGCTTCTCTCAAGTACATCCTATGTTTGTCCCGAGTTTCTAGCTGAAGCTGTGGAGGCCCTTCTCAAGTATCGTAAACAAGTGTTCGACAGCAATGCTGTAGTGTATTCTATGAATCGACGTATTTGCCACGTAGACTAGCTACCTGATAACTATCGCTCACTACTTGTGTACCTGTGTCAATAGTTTTGTACTATGTCATGTATTGTCAGAAAATAATAAAGCGGATCGATCTTCACGCAGTCCGTTCCGGACGTAACCTGAAGGAACCCACAGTCACGGTTCGGACCCACATCATCGTTCTGACAAGAACTGCACTGGGTGTATTCAACAAAACCCAACAAACTACCGGTATTTTAGGTTCATATAACAACTTAGAAAATGTCAAAATTTTGAAAGCTTGTATCTCGAAAATAATTTAAACTACAAAAGTGGTATTGCACTCAAATTGTAGATAATTTTATTTTAAATAAAACGTATTTGAATACGTTTTGGTGTAAACTTAACAATTGGGGAGATAATCAGTGATATTTTAAGAAATGCAAAAAAATTACGAAAAAGTCAAAACGTGGAAAGCTTGTATCTAAAAACTATGACGGCTACAAACTCTTGGTGTTTCGGCTTAAATTGTAGTAAATTTAATTGTAAATAAGATATTGGAACACTTTCTGTTGTAAACTAAACCATTGGGGAGATAATCAGCAACTTTTAAAGGAAAGTGGGAAAATAAAGATGGTGTCGTATTTGAAGATGGAGGATCCGAAAATCGGGCACTTCCCTACAAGTTGATTGTTCTTGGGGTATACCAAAACAATGCAAAATCTGTCGCTTTAATCCAGGATGTCACGATTCTGGCTAATTTTTGCTGTTATGAACCACACTATAATAAGCAGATCGGAAATTCAGAACTATGTTGCACGCAGTAGTAATAAGTTTGATACTTTAACTGGTATAATTTAATATGATGGCGAAGTCTTTCTGTATTTCTGCAGCAAATGTTCGGAAATTCTTAGCAATAGCTATAGCCTACCCAAGTTTAAGGCATAGGTATAATTTATAGTCTTAGTTTTACTACTTAGCTATAAGCGACTCGTTGTCAGCTCTGGTAGAGATGATATTTAGAAATTGTCTTGAAGTGTGTGTGTCTGCTTCTTTGGTAAGAGCTCACAAGATTACGTATTCGTAATCATTGATGCCTTATTTTATTTTTGGATTTTAATTTATTCTATTTATCTATATTTATAAAATTGCATGTGCCTTTGTTTGGTGTTTTAATCACCCTAAAACGACTTGATGGATTGGAATGATTGCTCGCAAATGATCAGGTAACGCACCCACGTGCGAAGTTATCTGATCAGTCGCCATCTTGAATTCAAAATGGCGGTCCAAAACCATTTCCACATCGTTTGAGCTACAGATACGAAATTCGGCATAAAGATGTATTATCAAGAGTAGTTTAAGAAAATATTACAATATTTTGAAAACGTTACCGTCTTGAATACAAAATGGCCGCCTCAAAACCATTTTCCACACCGTCCGAGCTAGAGAATTGAAATTTGGTATGAAGGTGTACTATCACGAGAAGGTCACGATAATATCAGAAAACGTAAAAAGAATGTTATCGTGGCCGCCCAAAAACGTATTTTCCAAACAACAGAAACTAGAGAAACGAAATTTGGTATGAAGCTGTACGGTGAAATCACGAGTAGTTTACAACAAATGGGTCAAAACAGCCCTATATGGGTAGCCAGTCCCGATGACTGTTACCAAAATATTTTATTCACCCCGCATTAACGGACGGGCAAATCAGCAAAGCTTCTCTATGAGGTCGCAATCCCCCGCGGATTATGGGGAGATCTGCACCATAAAGGTGCAGTCCCACGGAGAGTGTCTGGTTACAATAAGGGGTGCAAACCGCCAAAACTCCCCTAGTCAGCGGCGCAGTCTACCACGTGGAAGCGAGTATTGGTAACAGTCCCGATGACTGTTGCCAACATATTTTATTGACCCCATACTAACGGGTGGGCAAATCTGCTAGGTGTATAATATAAACGAACACTATTGGTCGCCAAACAAGCAATCTCCAATGGTTTTCTGCAGATTTAAGCTATTCAAACATTAGCTCTCGAATGTACTAACTTTACCCTTCACGGATAATCTTAATGTTAAGTTCTTGGATGCAAACTGAATGTGTCTGAAATTAATTCGAAAATACATGTCGATACAGGAATTAGTTTAAGTGTAGTTTACGTGTTGGTATTTTCTACAGCAATGGAGGAAAAAAGCAACGCATATTAACTTGCACACCATTCAACTGGCAAATTTATTTGAAGACTATATACATGTACGAAAATTCGAGCTTCGCTAAATACACTGCATGTATAAGAAAGAATTTGAATTTAATTTTTAAGACTTTTAGTGAACTTTGGCTCAGGCCGGTTGATGACGATGGTATAATTGGTGGAATTGAGATAGTCGATGGAAAGAGAGAACCCGAAGGAAAATACGCACACGGTATTTGTCCACAACAAAGACTACATGTGACGAGTACGGATCGAATGACGACCCAAAGCACCAGAGGGGAGCGCTCTACTATTGAGCAACCGCGGCCTCTGTATACGGATGGGAATTCGCGGGAAAGTACCAAAGGTACTCATGGAACTGTTTTTTACGTCACTCCATATTAAGCGGTCCAGCCTAGGGCATAGGACATCGGTCATAGGACATTGAAAATCAAACCATTTCTTCCTTTAAAGTCTGCTTGATATTTTTAGTCCTCTGCATGAAAAGCGTAAAATGTAATCGAAGTGTTCAAAATGGTATCTACATATGATTGCCGGAATATAAAGAAATTCGGTTTTCAGGGTGGCGTTTCTCACGGAAGATTTGAATATCAAGGTTGACTTTATTTGTACTCTGTTACACATCAAAGTATATTAAAGTATATGTGTGGATTCTTATTTTGTTAATTAATATTTTTAAATCAAAACATTCTTATTTTATAAATATTGGATGACCAATATCTCTTGTGGGAACCAGATACAAGTATTATCCACATTATATACACTTATACAAGGGGAAACTATGATAGAAATTTCAACTTTGAGATTTGATGTTGAATGGAGTTAGATTTGCGAACTGCAGATGAATAATGCTCTATGTTCTTTAGTGACTATGTTTTGTTACCAACAGACTATCAAAGAGAGGTTTGATACGTATACATATATTGTTCCCGTTGAAACTGGCGAGAGGTCAAATTTCACAAATGACTAACTGTAGGAATTGGTCAGAGGTGGATCTTTTTAAGCAGTGAATTTCGTCTCAAAATATTGGAATGCGTTTTTCTGAATTTTCTCATTTATTTTGCGCTCCGCAAATAGAGGGAGTGTTTGGATTCGATATTGATATATGTCCCAACAATTCATAGGCAAGGAGAACCGATGATGTTTTGCCATTGTATTCCATCGGAAGAAAATGATCTCTAACGGATGGGACTACAGAGTCACGATGGCCTCGAACCACTTGTGTCCTCAACGGGGAATCGATCCCGGGATCCCTTGATGACTGAGCAACGACCGCTACAGGTCACTCACAGGAAACATATATACGCCTATTACATCTTTCTTTAGCACTGGTGGTAATGCAGAACGTCGATCCGCGTATATGTGCCTAATTTTGAATCGTCTCCCATGTTCACCGAATGGACCGAGCCGAGTGGTTTAAAGCGCAGGAGAAAGCCAGTAGCATGTAGTAGTGAGTCAAAACCGCAAATGTGTGTTGTGTGCATCATGGCTCCAAGGGGCAACCGGTTTTGGGAAGGCTACGTAGTTGTACTTTTCCGCACTAAGCATTTGGTGTCTAAAATTCAAAAACAGTACAAAGAACATCTATGTGCATTGGGTTCGATGACTATGGAGAACATAATTAACCGAAAAAAAACCCGAAGAGTTACCAGCGATTCAATCACAAACGAAGTGGACTAGGAAGCGAGCATTCATTGCAGTGACGCCGCCTATTTCTCATAGGCTGCGTCAAATGAACCTTCTAGGAAAACTCGCTTCCGCAACGTGTGATGGCCATACGAGTCCACATGACACATCAACTGTCAACCGGAATGTGTGTGAAAGTTGAACCTCCGGAAGGTCTTTAAAAGTCGTTGACATTAGCTAAGTCCGGCCCATCGGTGTGAGAGAAAGACAAACGTCAGACGCGTCAACGATTGCATTTAACGGGGGAAAAGTGGAAGTACTTGGCCAGACTAGATGAGGCATGGATGTATTTAATAGACTGTGCCAAAATTTGAACCATTATTTACAATTCAAGCAATGCAAAATCCCGTCCCGAGTTCATCCGTCATAGGAAAGCAACTTCCTTGAAGGGGTTCTGATTGTTAAGGGATACTGCTATGAAGGCAAGTTAATTATTTATCAAGTTCTGAAACTGTAAAATCAACTCTGCCTTCTTTCAGTAACATATACAGACCCCAATTTATACAGACGACTTGCCTCGTTTCTATGGTAATGCCACCAACCAAGTGTTTGAGCAAATGTATAAGGATTTATCTCATACGTCTCATTCTACCCGTAATTTTCTGCAACAGATGGGGCAAACACCGATGAGGTCGGGAGGTTTTAGTCATATGGATTTCTGCGGATTTGCCCTACAGAAATGGGCACTTTGATCTCATCGTGTCACTTCCTTCCGGGGTCTGTGGAATGCCTATAAGGAGGAGTGGCAGAACATTCCTCTTCCTGTACGTCCTGTCTTGTTCAATGGAAGTTACGGTGCAGTGCTATTGTGATCATATTAAGGCCAACCGATGATGGTCCCGTTAATTTTCGTAAGGTAGCTGCTACTTTAAATTGGATTCATGTACGCGGATCGACCTTCTGTATAACATATTTACCGAAGTGGGCACAAGCAGTATTCACATCTAGTTTGCAAATCTGTAACTACGTTCAAACTCGAATGTAAACGCTCAAATTTCGGTTTTAGTTTTTTTTTAAATATCTACGTGCATAACATGTAAAACATTCGTGACGACTAAGGTGGGTAAGCCATGTAGCTCGGATGGGGGAAAAGTGAAAGTTATATTCCACAGTGGCTAGTTTTCCGGAAGGAAAGAGGTCGTTGGAATGACCGAGACGACGTTGAGAGGATAATATTAGAAGGAATCCTCGAGAATTAATTGTTTGTGATGAAAAGAGGCTTGATATTGCTGAGAATAGTATCCTATGGAGAACGTTTGTAACTGCGACGATGAATTTGCGAGTTCCATTGTACAAAAAGTGTACTTTGATATGCAATCTCCTCCGAGCGAAACAGCACCATTTTAACTATTTTCTTCTATAACGACAATCACATTTGGATATCATTTTGACCAGTTCAATAATGTTTTACTCTTCTCATCCAGAGGAGTAAATTTATCAAACAGATTTTAAAGAAATTAAATGTTTCTGCTTGAAAGTCCTATGATGAATTAGTCCGTCGATATTACATTTACCGTAAACTCAAATTTTGGCATGCGCTACAATATAAAAATGTCTGCCATTAATCTATCGGTGGGGATAAATATAAAATAATACTGTTGTAAACTACCTCCATATATTGAATATAAAAATTAAAAAATAAAGAAGTGAAGCGGACAAATTAATTATTCGTACACCACTTCGAAAGGAAGAACCTGTACATGTTTGCAATCTTGCTTCCTGGCAATTTGATGCGGCCGGTTTTTCTTCGCCAATTTTGACACAACTCTCTAGCACACTTGATGGGTGAAGTTTATCACGAGAAGGGAAAATGAAGGTTAGTGTAAAATTGGCATAAACTTTAATGATATCAGGAATGTACTTCTAAGATAGCTACCATGGTTATCTGATGAAACAGCTGTATATTGTGTTTATGTTAGATTTTACAAGATGGGGGAGAGGCATTGTAGGGATAGTCTAATGCTTAAAAGGACTTGACAGGGTTGGTTTCTTTAGCGTTTTAGTATCTTCTCTTGGCACTGGAATATTTTTAGAGCAATAGATATATTTTGGAGAGTCACTAGCGACTTTCTATGTCATTCCTTTATGCTGAGAGATTACGTAGAAAGCAAGCGAAATATTTTGCTATCTTCATTATTTCGTAAGAAAGCATTTCGACGTCATTTCAAACCCTTCATTAACGTAAAACACTCGACAGTGATTTCTGTATTTAGGTTTGTTCCGGGTTTAGGAGAACAGTGTAATTCAGATAGAGCCACGTCCCAACTTTTCAAAGCATTGTACCTAGAAGCAGAACATGTTATATTCTAAAGCACCAACGTTTCAGGCACGGCAGCTCAGTGGTAGAGCTCATTTCTGGTGATTGGGACCCTCGATTCTATCCCTGCTCATGTCATGTGGGTTTTCTCGTCGTTCTTCAGTTTCTCTATACTTTCTTCATTCCACAAATCGTTCCAACATCATCCATCCGGCCTGAGTCAACGTTGCGCCTAGATGAATAAAATTCAAATTTTAAATCAACGTGTTAGTCTTTACGAAAAGTCAGTTAAGGACTTGAAGAAAAAACAATGGCTAAAATCGTGGCCTGAAAGATAAAATCTTCCCTTTCCAACCATCACATCGTCTGCTCTAACCTCCAAACTGGTGACGGGTTTCGCAGAGAAAGAGGAACCATAATTTTTGGCTTACATACTTCTATTCCTCATTGCCTGGACATTCCAAATGTACTTTCAGTACGTATATAGTGAACATGCATTAGAGAAAGAGTCCTTCCATGGGTGGTGAGCGGAACGGTCGTCTTTCTGCTCGCTCGTGTGCGATCGAAGAGTGTGTGGTGGCGGTGGCGGTGGAGTGGTTTTGTCCCCGACTCCCGCTTTTGTCCTAGCTTGTGCATCTAGTATTGTATTAAGTTTTTCTAATGGCTACATATGGAAAACAAATAGTGCGAGTAAATACTTTGTCAGTTGACTTTACTACGTTTCCTCAACGCCCACTCATTTTGTCAGTACATGACATGGTTCATGATTGTTTCCGAGTAGAGCCAAGTGAAGTTTTAGCCATTGAACTGTGTAACTATTTAAAAAAAGTGTACGTTAAATGCGTAAATAGAGAAGTTGTAGATAGAGTTTTACGACAGTGCAATAATGAGGCTATATATATCCGGAACGGACTTAGGTATGTATTACCAGTAGACTTAGATAGACCAGCAGAGCCCAGTTTTATCGTAAGGACAGTGCCGATAGAGATAACGGATCAGGAGATCGAGGATTTTTTTTCAGTGTATGGCAGTGTTTCTGCCGTCCAGAAAATTTCCTACCAACATATTAGGTTTGAAGTGTACAGTGGCAAGAGACATATTTTTTTCCAAGTTAAATCGAGTTCCTCCTAGATATTTGCGATTTTTCAATTTACATTTTCAAGTATTTCCGACTGATAATAATGTACAACAAAATCTCACACAGTCTCTCGCGTATACTCCGATAGATCCTAAACCAACTCCCGCATTGGAAAAAACTTCCACTAATTTTCCTACAATACAACAAAGTTTGCAACAGATACACAGTTTGCCCCTTGTTTTAGGTGAGTCATCTAGTGATAAGGCAGAGCAGACTGCTAACACAGACACAGGGAATCTCAAAGAACGTACGCCTGAAGCGTTCGTTGACAGTGCTAATCCTTTGGCAGAGGCTATAGAAGAAAAAGAACAAGAAAATATAGCATCGGCTGAAGTGTTGTGCACCGAGATAGCGTCTGATAGTGAATTAGTGTCTGCAGTAGAAGGTTTTCCCATTGCGCCTTTTATTTCTAATTGTGCCAGCGAAAATACTTCCACGACGGAAACAGCAGAACAGTCTGTATCCTTTCTCGTACCAGGTAAAGCGGGTGTAAGTGACAGCGAAGTTCAAAAAACCAAGGATATCACCTCCAGTGATTCGGACGAGGGTAATTCCAAGGGACCTTATAAACGTACCAGATACAAAAAGGCCAAGGTAAGTCCGTTATCCATTATTAAAAACTCGAAATACGGAAGGAAACCAAAATTGTAGTTCGGGTTGGAGGAAGATAACGGCTGTGTCCTTCTTTTCGGACATCCAGTCGGTGACATCCATGCAGTTCTCTTCTTGATCTTCCTCGATCTTTATCTAGACACGGCAGGACATAGCAACCGTAGTCTGCAGCAGAGGAAGGTAGTAGCTTCATCCTTTTCTCCCGACATTCTGTCGGTGACTTTTTTGAACAATGTTTTTCTTTTTTCCTGGATAAATATCAAGTGCTCGGTGACCCCCTCTAACGGATCCACGTCTGTGTTCAGTGCTCTTAGGAAAGTACATTCTTTCGTGTTTACTTTGCGGTCATTGGTTTTTCAACATGAAGTTACAAGGTTACATAAGCCAGCTCTTTTTGTTGCTTCTTGTAAGCTACTGGACTTTGGAACTCTATTATAAACAATCCATGACATCGTCCTCTGATTTATATAACTTTCGAATTGGGACCTTTAATACATGTAAAGCTTCGAGTCCGAAAATTTGTCACACAATTACAAACTTTCTTAGAGACCAGCTTATTCATATAATTGCTTTCCAAGAGATCAGCTGTGTTAATCTTGATATTTATAATTATACTTATGTCAAAAATTATAATGTAGAAGAAAAAGTGGGTTGCAGTTTTGCGATCAGAAAAGATATTGACTTTGACGTTATCTATAAAAATCCAAACGGTAGAATTTTTGTATATATATAGAAGGTCTTACCATTATAAATGTTTATTTAAACAGTGGGTCTGACGGTAGACAGGGGCGTAAACAAGTTTTCTTTGAACTAGCCTGCTACCTTCAATCTATTAAAACTGGACACTATGTTATCGTGGGTGATTTTAATTCCATCTATGAACAAACTGCGTCTACATCAAATAACAATTTTAGCCAGGAATTTAGACAGATTATGAACACCTTTCAGTTATGTGAAGTGTGGAAATTTTTTAATCCACACCAAACATTGTATACATTCATCACTTCAAAGTGTAAAAGCAAATTAGATTATGCTCTGGTTTCGCCTCAACTGACACAGAGGCTCTGTTCTATAAAAAACTATAAACTGGCGTACTCCGATCATAGTTCTTTGATTTTTGATTTTAAGTGGAACATACATTTATTTGTCAGAAAAGCCTATGTGTGGCGACTTAATTCTACATTCTTGATAGATGAAAATTTCAAGACACTCACCCAGAAATTGTGGGCGGAGACAGATAAATACTATCGTACCCCGTCTACTTCGTTAAGGGTCTGGGAAAAAACAAAAAAACGTTTTCGTAACGCATATAAATCTTTTACTTTTTCTTATTATGAGGATAAAAGGAAAATGTTAGCTTACTATCAGGAATTATTAACAGCGTATAATGACCAAGCTATGCTGAATTCTGATTACATTCCTAAAGTAAGACAAACACAAGCTCATATTAAGTTATTATTACAAGATAATGTTATAGGTCTAACTAAACGTAACAAATTAAGACAATGTGGTATTACTGAGACGTTAAACCTGGCTAATATTTTATTAGATCGGAAAAAGAGGGATACTAATTTCATTAAATCCTTCCGCAGCGAACAAGGTATTATATTTCATGGTAATGATATTTACTCCGGTATACGTAACCAATATAGGGAGTTATTTCAACAAAACTATGCTCATGATTATGATATACTGAGGGAGTTTGAAATCCCTGGTCTACCGTCTCTCTCTACGGAAGATCACGTCGATTTGCAAGCACCTTTTACGACAACTGAAATTCTTACAGCCATCTCTCAACTTAACTCCTCTTCTATGGGGGGAGAGGATGGTTTTAACGCCGCTTGGATGAAACAGAATAAGGAAAAGATAGCTTCTCATTTAATGTCCATTTTTAACTCCTTTTGGGATGCTCCCCAAGGTGACACTGAATTCTTCACTTCCATTGGTATTCTTATTAAGAAAAATTAGGAAATGGCTTCTGTTGATAATTGTCGCCTGATTCATCTTCAAAACAGTGATACAAAAACATTTTTTCGGTGTCTGCTGAATAGGCTTCATTCCTTTACCTCAAAATTACTCCATCCTTGTCAGAGCGGACATAAGGGGACTAATCCTATCTACGTTCAGCTTATGAATATTCGTGACGTATTATTACAGGCTAATGAAGGTCAGACGTATCCTTTTCTTCTTCTTAAGACTGATTTTCGCCGTGCATTTGATAGTGTACATCATACTTTCTTATTTCAAGTACTCACTCTTATGAACTTTCCACCTCGTTTCTTACAGTTGATGAAATGGGTATACACAAATCGTTTCGTTAAATTGTCCATTAATTCTGTTGTTGTTCCCAAAATTAAAATTGACGTTGGCGTTACTCAGGGGTGTTGCCTGTCCCCTATATTATATAGTTTGTCGTTAGTTCC
>JAGDQP010010795.1:0-28322 GCA_022664845.1 Lepisma saccharinum
TCGCGCCAAGTTCCTTTGTTCCTGTTACATGCTGTCACCAAGGAACTTGGCTCATCCGTCTCCCATTTCACACCTTTTTAGGGCTAAAGAACTTGGCTCCACCTTTTGCACCTCTGGTGTTTTTGTTCGGATATAGAATACACAGCCTAAACGGCTGGAGCTAGAAAAACGAAATTTGGTATGACGATACACCATCACTAGTAGGTTACGAAAATATTACAAAATGTTTCCAAAGACTCCTTCTTGGATTCAAAATGGTGGACCCCAAAAATTCCTCTTCCACATCATTTGAGCTACAGATACGAAATTCGGCATAAAGGTGTATTATCAAGTATAGATTAAGAAAATATTACAAAAGTTTGAACAAGTCGCCGTATTGGACCCAAAATGGCTGCCAAACTCATTATTATATAGAATACACAGCCTAAACGACCGGATAGAAAAACGAAATTTTGCATGGCGGTACATCATCACTAGTAGGTTATGAAAGTATTACAAAATGTCTCCAAAGACGGTATCTTAGATTCAAAATGGCGGACCCCAAAATTTCATTACATAGTTTCAGCCTACTACGAGTTATTTCATTCACTTTCAATCGAAAAGAACGTTTTTTTCCCGATTACCGGCTTTAACTGGTTCCGTTTCCTTTGTTATGATTGATTGTTGTCGAGGTAATCACCCTGATTGCTCCCGACAGTAACACTTCCAAGCTCTCACGGCCGAAAGCACAAAGAGAAAACATAATACGCATATTCTTCAGAAGAATTTTACGCCCCTACTTCCACTTGCTGCGAAATGTAAACCCTTTTTATGTTCAAATTCATATTATTTTTGTTTAATTTTATTTCTATTGCTTCCAGCACTAGTCAAGTAACCTACTTCCAGGCTGTAGGATTTTAGTTTCTTTAAATAAGCTGTAATCAACGTCCAAAACAGTTTATAAGCTTCTGATGCGTACTAGAAGAGCTACTGTTTTTTTAAAAGTGGGACACGGAAACACTGTGCTCACTAGAGCAGTGTTTTAAAACTTTTTCATACTCACGGATCGGCAAACTACAAGGAAAATTTGAAGGACCGGGAAGATGCAAGTAAGTTAGAGATTTGACATTCAAAAGATGTTAGCGCACCTTCAGATTATACTGTTCTAAAAAGGAAATATAAACTTCAATCTCCATTTTCAACAGTCGAAATCTACAAAATTAATGTTAAATAATGAAATTTATTAATTTTCCGAGGATCTATACCGGTCCGCAAACTGTCTGTGGAAAACCACTGCACTAGAGCACTCATAGGACTTGAACTAAGTAAGCATCACGTTGACAGAAAGAATAATTTCGTCAACTGCGGGGTGAGTATTTACCCCTTTTATTACGAACATATATATATTGTCTTTTGATGAGTTTATATTGAAATTTTAACTTTTCTTTTAATTTTATTTTCCCTTTTTCATTTATTGTTTCGGCGCTGTTACGAGTTTCAGTGTGAAATGGACGAGTGGGACATGTGGGAACAATAAATAAATATTTAAGTAAACAATTAATTAATTAATATAACATGTCACAACATTTAGTTAGTGTGTAGGATTGAAAATACACATGCTGTCAGATAAACACACACATAGAGAGACAATTAACTTTTAATATATTTATTGATAAGTGTTATTATTTGCGTGCACTGATAAAAAATCTCAGTCAATTTCCTGCGAAAAAAATACGTAACTGCCTGCATGGAACGGTACTAATGAAAATCAGAAACCTCCGCTTCTTAGAATATTCAAAGAAAAAATACTTAGATACTTCTCGACTATTATTCAGCTTGATATTGTCACTAATATTAAGTTTTACGTTTATTATTATTTATACTATTATTATTCTGTCATATTTTAAAAAAATCAAATGTATTAGGCCAATATTTTCCAGCATTCTTATCGGTGACGAAAAAAGTTGAAAGAAAGAACTATAGATACATTTGTGAAAATTCTTTGTTTCAATATTATTAGAATCTGAGAGCTATTTCATTTTCGTTATTAACGATACTAAATTTCCATAGAGCCAGTTGCTTAATTTACCTAGATTCTTGCAGGAAAGTGTCTGCATTTCTTTTAACAGTGTACATAAATGAAAGAAAATGGATAAAATTTGATTTTCTTTGTTTTAGATTCATTCATAAATTCGGAATAAAAAAAATACTCTACTGGAAGTACATAAAATTCTCGATTATTCACAGTGATGACCTACAGAGATCCGCAAATCACCAAGAAAAATATCTTTCGCCCTTAATTTTAGTTACATATTTAGTAGTGAAATATGATGTGCTCTATAATTTTAGTCCAAATATACGTTCAGATACATAGAAAATGGCCGATGAATTTTTCTGAGTCCGAACTTTTGCACATCCATCGGGCATTTTGTATTAATATAAGTGTACATGAATCTTCAATTTAAACCTTGGTAAAATTATGTGTCTTTAAATAATACGAAACACTTTTGTAAATCTGTGAATAACTACTACAATGAACTATTTTCGGCTCGGTTAATCTGCAGAGCGAATAATCTGGACGAAGATAATCGAGTCTTGAGCTTGCTATAAAAGATTCTCTCAACTACCGGTAAACTCTTTTTGCATTTGAGAGGAAAAATATTCAAAGAGAAGTCGATAAATATATATTTTTCTATCCGCTTTCTTTTAAAAATATAGAAACACCAAAGGGAAAAACTTTAACTAAACTTCTGAGGAAGAGATTGCATCTGGTAAAGGGAGTGAGTTAGTCTATCTGTAGAAAGAGAATTAAGAGATATATTCTCAAAGCTTCTCTCTCTCTGCAAAGGTTGGAGAAGTTATAAAACTAGACAAAACACTTTTCTCTCTCTCTCTCTCTTTCTCTCTCTCTCACTCACACACACACACACACACACACACACACATATATATATATATATATATATATATATATATATGATCAAGGATATAAACAAGGGGGAGCTAAACCATAGTTTTATCACTTTATCCAGTGTAAAGTAGGATTGAAGGCCATTTTATTCAGTGTGTACCTGGACGTCAAGGGGGGGGGGCTATAGCTCCCCTTGGATCCGCGCCTGTATATATATATGAGCCTTCTGCGTAGCCTAGTCGGTAGCGCGCTTTATTTCAGTGTGAGCGGTCCCGGGTTCAATTCTCGGTGGGAGCTCAAAATTTCGGTGTTCACGCAGCATCGTGAGGACAGTTGGGGAGCTGTTGTGAACAAAAGACAGTGGTGATCACAGTTGAGAGAGAGCTTCTGCTCTCCTCTCCCAACACGTCTGGTCAACGTGGGAGCGGTAGACCAACTCCTCGCTTTGGGAGAGGCCTCATCGAGTAGTAGATTGAATATGGCTGTGAATTATTATATATATAACGAGAGAGAGAGAGAGAGAGAGAGAGAGAGAGAGAGAGAGAATGAGGAAGATAACCTTTTCTGTTTCGTGTATGAAGATAAAACAAGAAAGAAAGACGAATACACTCAAAATGTACGTTATAAGTACATCATAAGTATTAGAATATCCTAAAATATTAAAATACGAAAGAGATTGCGTATATGGAAATTGTCTTAGAGGCATTAGTATCGTCATAAATAATTCAAGTGTAACCGTAAGAAACCACAGTTCTAAATTCACCACGCGAGTGAGTGTGTGGTTGCATAACGGGCTGTTGGGTGTGGTAGCTTAGCAGCCACAATGCGCTACTCACTATTTGTAAAAATTCCCGAAATATCCCATGCACAAATATCATCATTTCTGTTTGCATTTTTCAAATGAGGAGCAACGAAGTATCATTTATGCGTATTTTCAGATTTTTAAAAATGGGTTTTCGAAGAAACCCGGACTACATTTCACGAAAATTGCCCTTTCTTCACATTACGAATCCCAAATTCTTGGTGGTATGTCAGTAAAGAGGTCTAAAAAAATATACTTCAGGATCCCTTAGATGTGCTTCCTTCCTTCCACATATATTAACCATTATCGCATTCATTCCGGGAAATTTACAAGTTCGTGATTTTTTCTTTAATTTCTGTTATTTACTTGGATATAGCTCATATTTCTAATTCGTTCTATCATTTTCATAGCGCAAATGAAAAACCTATTCAGGAAGTTTCAAACAAAAAGAGTTTCAGTTTTATATTTCTTACAGTATTTGAATTACATGAATTTAAATATATGACAATTTTCACATTTTCAAGAAAACTTATTATGTTCCAATAATTTTCAAGTACTTTGTGAATTCTTTCTTCCGAAATCCTTTCACTATGTTTAACAAACATGAAATGTACCATATATACTCCGTATTTTTTTTTTCGAAGAAGTCTGATGTTGTCATTTGACACTTTTCCCTATAGTTTCCTGAATTGAGCTCGCATTAGTCAAGAAAATAACGTGATTCGGTTGATAAAGCAAGTAGTCTCTTTTTCTGATCCGACGGATGTTTTATCATCGCTTTTCAATGGAGGAAAGAATGTATATCTAGAGGTTGAACAAACTCTGTACGCTTGGTAGGAATACGCATCATAATAAGATCTAGCTTCTCCTCTGGCATGTGGATTCCCTAACATTTCCATCGCTTTTTGTGAAGTACATAACTCCAATGAGTGCAATTTTGATATCTCACTGCTCTGTAAATATACCATCTGTTATAACTTTATTGTGACCCAGTGACTTGTACATTTCTCCACTTGTGGATCTAGTTATGACGAGATTTGGTGAGGTGGGATTAGTAGTTTTTGGTTCTTCTAGATCAGACATGTCAAACTGAACTTGTGCATAGAGCGAACTCAGCCCAGTAAATTATAGTCAAAGGGCCGCCCTTAAAAATAGAAAGTTTTATTAGAAATTGATAGAACGGAATTTAATTATTTATAATTTAGGTCAACATGTGTCCTAAAGTAACATTTGTTACAGTTTTTTAAAAACAAATGAATGTAATATTTTTACAAGTGCCGAACTTTTTCATGATATGAAAAAAGAGATTACACAAGAAATTATCTTAGAAACAAGCAAAAAAAAAAAAAAAAAAAAGGAAATACACATGTCAAACTTAAAATTCTTCATAAACTGTTGACTTGGAAAACAATACAACAAACAACTGTGTTGTTTCACTGTAATGTCATAATTTATTACACTGTTAATAATGTTCATTAATAATTTAAATTATCAGTTTAGTATATACATTTTTCAACCTATTAGGTCTTGTGTTTTATTCAGTTTCCTATTCATTAAATATCATGTTTTTCTGAGAAATATTCAAATACTGATGAAAACATTACATATAAAATAAAAGTTACAAAATAACCAAATGAACATTTATTGAACTACTTACATTCCTGGTTTTTCCTTGAGAATTGGCATCTTTTCCGGGAAACAATATCAACTACCTGATTCAGTGAAGATGCTATTTTTAGGATGGAAGACAAATATTCTGTTGTGAGTCTTGATCTGTGAAGAGTTTTGTTTGTCTTCATAGGTGAAAATAAATGTTCACAGAGACAGGTGAAACCAAACATGGCTAGTATTCGTGCAGCAAACTGTCACATTTTAGAGTACTGGTTTGGCAAGTAAGGAAAAAGGCTCAGGGATCCCAATTTCATTAACTTTGTCTTTCAATACAGAGTCACACTGAATGTCAATCACTTCAATTTCGATGTTGCCATCTGCCTTCTGAACATAAAAGGAGAATAGAGCAGTAAACATAGAGAAATTATTCACACGATTTGAAATCTTCAAATCTATCTTCAAAGTAATTGATTAATTCCTTTGTGTGGGAAACATCTGAATCACTGCGGGACTTCTTGAAATGCTAGGAAGTAGGAAAATGAATTAAATTCCCATTGTTCATCTGCGCTTCCCAAAGACTGAGCTTTAATTTAAAAGCCATAACGTTGACATACAATGCAACTACAACCTGATTTTCCCCTTGTACCTTTAAATTTAAATCGTTTAAATGACCTGTAATGTTTACCATAAAGCCCAGATCCTGAAGGCAATTATCGTCACAAAATATGTCGGGTGATTCGCCTTTCATTTCCAAGAAAATTTGGATCTCTTCTCGAAGAAGCCAAAAGCGCTTTAAAACACTGACACGAAAGCCAACGAACTTCCGCGTACTATGGCAGACTCTTGAATTCACTTCCAACGTCACTGAGTAAAGAAGAAAACTGTCGTTGATTCAATCCCCGAGAACGAATAAAATTTACTACTTTCTTCACAAATTTCAAAACGTGATTCATTTTTTTTTTTTTAAGCACAAAACTTCCTGATGAATGATGCAGTGAACATGGTGAAATCTACTACTTGGAGAGTCTTCTTTCTGCTTAACCCACAACCAGGGGTGGATTTCGGTTTCGTTTCTTGGCCTGGCCCACTGCTCCGAACAGGTACATTTTTGGGGCAATATAACCGGTCATTACAGAATAATAATAATAATAATTATTATTATGCTTTGTTCCGCTATGCGTTTGGAAACTTTTGGCCTACCCCGGCGAGGCCCGTACAGGGCCGAAATGCATCCCTGCGTCCTTTAGCTACCTAGAAATTAAGCTCTGATTCTAACAGACATTCAAAATCACTTGCATATATGAGTAGCTTACTATTCGTGTCTTGTTTTTCATATCTGCCAATGGACTGGACACTATAAGTTCTATTATTTCATGCTGAGGAAAAAGCTCAACAATGGATTAAATTTGGACTCCGCTTAGCAACAGACTTCACCCGAAGAGGCGATGTGACCGAAATCCAGAAAGAAGTTACAAAACTATGCCAATATGGTTATAATGATTTTCTATCAAACTAAATTTCTCGTAAGACAAGTATTTTTACACTTACGCGATTTCTTTTTCGTTATAACTGATAAGATTTTTCCCTTGCATATTGTTCCATATATTTTTTTTATTATCACTTCGAGGACCACTCTCCTGGAAATAAATTTGTGCAGGAGCATTTTGTTTTATCTTCTCGTGTAAAATTTGAAATTACGACTTCCCTTTCGTTATATACACGGTGTTGCAAAGTAACACAAACAAAAATATTTCACGGGATTCCTGCCACTAAAATAAAAAAAAAAAATGATAGATGCTTTATTTCGACGATATAGACTTCCAAAAGCGTGGGAAAATGAGCTCGAGCTTGATATTTCCAATACCACTAAAAGAAGAATTGAGACGTCATGGTACCCTAAAATACTTCAAACCTACGGTTGCTACATTTCAAAAGTGAAAATCCGGGGCGCTACCAATTTCCGAAACTCTTTGAAATGTGCAAAAAAAAACAACAAAAAACACACACACACACTTTAATTTACTTTCTTGTGTTAAAAACTATGTCAATTTTATGTCCAGCATTCCCTATCCTGACGCCGCTCAACCTGTGTCGAGGATAGAGATAGCGCAAAATGTTCACTATTGTAGTCGGAAGCGAACCACAAAAAGAGGGTTTATTAGTCTTGTATTTAGTGACATACTTGGCGCTTCCTTCTTGTGAAAAAACTATTTAAGACCAATAAATGATTTTGAATGAACTTCTGAATGGTGGAATATGAAAGGAATACGAAGGGGGAAAACGTGCCTTCTTTTCCATTTGAAACTCATCCGTCCTGCCCTAAACTGCCTTTGGCAATGGGAGAAGCACTGTATTATGACACAGACTGGGTTGTTTTTCGGGAGAAAATTTATCTTGGTTTGTTCATACAACTTCCTTTCTATCCATTCATTATTTCCAGTCTGGGGAAAGGCTTTTTAACTTCTGCAACCACCAACCTTACGCGGTCATAAAATTATTTATGTACATCGCTGTTGTGGCAGTGCTAGCAGCATTTTGTACTGTTATCTCTCTCTTTCTCTCACACTCTTATCACTCATATCTTCTCTTTTTTCTGGTTCAGAGGAATATATTTGAAGGGCGACGATTGACAACGTATTGCAAAATTAATCACTTCCATGGAGAGGCTGCGAGAGGGCAAAAGAAGTTAGTGAACGTCGAAGGAACCTCCGAAGTCCGAATTGTCATTTGCTTTCAGCAAGTTTATGATGATAAAAGTAGGGAAAGTGAAGACATTTTACAGAGGCCTTTTTGTTTTGTAACGGGATTACAGATGTTGACTGTTTGTCCAGGGTGAAAAATTCTTCCAGCTTCTGCGAGATTGAATGCACGTGTGGTTCTAGCAATCGTTCCCAAACACTGAACTGAAAAATATAATAAACTTTCCATTTCATTATGAATGTGAAATTTTCAAATTTATTTTGAATCGTCACTCACTGAGCATGCACGGATAAGTGGAATGTTATGGATCATTCGTGTAATAAATTCATTTTTTAGAAAAGTATGAAAACACTATTTGAAATATTACACCCCCAAAAGGGGGGTATTTGCAATAATGCATCAAGGAGTGTTGGGGGTGTTAGGCCCTTAGGGGTGTGTGGATAAATCACTGGCTTAAATTGCATGTGGGAGATGATAATAGGACAAACTTTCTTGCAAGAGGGGCCGAAAATTCTAGTTACACCACTCGTAATAGCATACGGAACATAGTTTGAAACAGGAACGGACTCGTAAACAAAGGGCCCACCCGGGAAACGAATAAACTCTAGTGCTAGTGGGTGTTGTGGAGCGTGGGTTCCAAATACACCTTTCAAGGGCCTTCAATACCGTTCATGGTAGTAGGCCCCCCAAAACTTGTAACGATCTTTAGGATACTAATCAGGGGCCTGTTTCACGAAAGTACTTGTCAATTTTTCACTCTTCGGTTTCCATGTCCAGAGGACTGTCACAAGACCGCCAACCTTCCACCACAATATTTATGTGTACTGTCGTTTGGTTGCCTAGTTTTGGGAGTCAAAAGTTTACTAACAATTGGATATTGCCTAGTATAATCACACTCCTTGCACAAAATGATAGAACAGTGACTGAATGAGAACAAGGATTTGTGGCGGAAGGTAAGCGGTCTTGAGACAGTCTTCCGGAAATTTAAACTGAAGAGTGAAAAGTTGGTAAGTACTTTCGTGAAACAGGCCCCAGGTCTCAAAATACAAAGTCTTAATAACGTAAATATTGCGCCTTAAAAGAGTATGAATATATTAAAGCATTGTGCATTTATCATTAAACATTACAGGCTTCTTCTAGCGATTTGTAAGGGCCCTACAGACACAGTAGGCCTGCTGAGATTATAACACTAACACTATCTCCATCTATAAGTCTTGTGTGTGAAAATGGCTAATATTAGACTCCCGACAAGACCCTAACGCCACAAATAGTAGCAAAAGTGGAGTAAGTGGTCTTCTTTATTGGGTAACATTGCGCTTCCAAGACAAAAGGACCGGCGCGGGTGAGGGGGTCATTGGGAATTTCCGTGTTTCCGGCCGGGCCAGTCCATCCCGGTTTCAAATTCCCTGGAGCTTTCAAAAGTACCTTCGGAGCTGTACAATTGTTCTACGGAGAGGTTTATCTGCAAGAAACCCTGAGCAAACACAAAGCTAGCGGACATGACAATGCTTGTGAGGATTTTGGCACTGCCAGGAACTAGCCTACGTATTAATAACTTACTTTAACATTCAGATAATACATTATTTAAACTTTAGTTCGACCGATTCTATAATGTAATTTTTGTTTATCCACAGAACAAAACTGGGGTTTAACAGACTACAGCGGGATTTAGCCTGGCCCGGCCAGGCCGGGCCTTGCCAGAAATCCATTCTGTTTCCCCGTCATTGAAGGATCAATGTTCCATTCAATCCATTCTGTTTCCCCTTCCGTTGCTACACACGTAAGTTTTGTTAACGGAAGATTGTACTTTTCCAAGACCAGACACTTTATTAAAGATATCCTCACCGGTTGTCGTGTTTTAAAGAGAAATTATGTCCAATAATTCCTCAATTATATTTAAGTATCACAAGCCCGGATAAACACAGATAATTGTGCCACACCACTAACATCTGTACTTTCATCGACTGCAATACGAAATTCTCCTAAATTTTGAACTTTTGCCAACAACTGTTCACTTAAATTACTTGCAATTTCATCAATTCTCTCGGCAACAGTGTTGCGTGAAAAGGAAATATTTTCAAAATTTGAGCCTTATCAGGACATACAATTTCGGCAGTTTTCACAAGACACTTTTTAACAAATTCACTTTCACTAAAACCTCTGAAATTTTTCGCTATAAGTTCTGCAATTACATAGCTTCCTTTAACAACGGTTTCCTTGTCTCGTTTCGTTTTCGTGAACAAAGACTGTTGCTTACCGAGTGCAGCCTTAAAATCGCGTAATTTATCTTCCCTTGACTTTTCTGTATACTGATCATATTTTGCACGATGGGTTTCGTAATGACGTCTTATATTGTATTCTTTTGGAACACTTATGTTTTGCCCACAAATTAAACATGTAATTTTACCTCTCATTTCACAACAGAAACGATTTTCCATTTAAAAAAACAACACAGCGCTCATCTTCAGTTGGTCGGTTTTTTTTTACTTGAATGCTTAGAAAACGACATTGAACTTAGAAAACTATTGTAGAAGTACAAGAGAACTGCACAAACACCTTCCACTGAAACTGACTAACCAACTGATAATAACTTGTTTTACAACCCCTCCGAAAAGGGTCCTTGAAAATACTTGGGATGGAAGAACATTGGGTGAGGCTGTGAGGATTTTAGTGCATTAACCTTTAAATACAATAGTTTCTCCTTGACGAACTCTACAACAGTTAGCTGGAGAAACCCTTCTGTAATTCTCAGAACCACCTTCTTTGTAGCCTGCTAGTTTATGTATATGTGAATCTCCTTATCTTCTGAGCTGTTGGAAAATTTGCAGTTTAAGAAATATATAATTTCTACTACTACATAAATTTTCTGAAAGTTCCCGGAGCCACACTTCCCGGTTGTGGGGGTCGCATGTTTGACACGGCTGTCTAGAATGAGGATAATTTCCTTGAATAACTTTCCTGCCGTCGTTAGTACTCGAAATATCGTATTCGTATACAAATGTGTTGTTGCATTTTCACTTTAGATTGCAACAGGTTTATGCGTCTATGTCTATGTCTATGCGCTTTATGCGTCTATGCGTTTATGCACCCATGTCCAACAATGTGCGCCCACTAAATATTTCATAGTTGAAAGTTGAACGCCCAACTATGAAAGTAGTTGGGCGTTCAACTTTCAAAGAAGTGATATCATATTTAGGTATCACTTCTTTAACTTCTTCAACAACTTTGATTGCTTTTATGTGAAATTCGTAATCAATCTTTGCAAACGGTGACAACTGAACAATGCCTCTTTTCTTCTTAAAGTCACGAAACCATGAGTCGAATGCTTTGAACGTTCGCATTAAATTATTCAGCAAATTCCAATGCGCATGGTTGTAGAAGTCTTGTCATTTCATCGAAAGCTATGGAATTTAAATCGAAAAGAGTGCTTTTTTTTTAACAAAGCTCTATCTTTTTGGATAGAAAATGTTATCTTTTTAGATAGGATTCCGGTGCTTTACGGATGGAATTTACCGGTACTCTTCCAGTTTTAAAGGACGATTTCTCGTCTTTTTGGAGTGGTGCAGGGTGTATCATGTGTATTAGTCAAGTTTGTTTTTCGTCATTTGTTATCGCGAAGGTTATCCAAAGACGAAATCCTACTAAGGGTCAGTTCTACAATCGACCGCTAAACTTCTAGTCAGCGCTAAGTTGAGGCCAAGTCTGATTTTGGCCAATGAGAGTACGCAAAATGAGAGTTGGTCACAACTAAGCGCTGACTAGAAGTTTAGCGGTCGATTGTAGAACTGACCCTAAGAAGTTGATCGATTTTATTTTAAAAATGACAACAGGATACCGAATAACTTCTTTCAGTGACAAAAACATACCAGAAAGGGTCAGGAGTAAAATAAATACAACACATCTTCGAATATTGTTCTCAAGTTTCTGACGAGATGTTTCAAAAGTGTTCTCACGCAGTGCGTGGCTAGCATAGGGAATAAGACGTTAGACCGCTGGTTGGAAGGTAATAGGTACAAATCCTACTGAGGACAAGATTTTTTACTCATTTTCTTTCATAATAACATTATTTTTTTGTTTCTTACTACTTATAAATAAATGCTCTCTTTTGCTTCCCTTTAGATTTTCAACATTTTATTGCGTTGTTGTGATGTTCAAAAGATTAAAATTTTACCTGAATTCATCCAAAAAATATTACATTCTCATCGAAAAGAGTTGACCTGAGTTTACGGTGTTCCAATATTTTTGCCCGGTTATAAAGTTATGTTTTCTTTTATAAATTCTTATAAATTACATTTAGGTTTTATTTTCCAGCTAAAATTTTATTATTTCAGTAAGATAAATTTGTGTTAGAATTAATGGTTTGTTAAATTTAATATATATAGAGGAGACTGTTATACCTTGAGCATAGTGTACATTGGAACAGTCTTATGTTTCTGAATCTTATGCTATATAGCGGATACTCCGTACAATATGTTGTGTGTCAAGCTTCCCAGGCTGGAGCTTCATGGCTTTCGTTGTATTCACATGGCTGTGTGTTAATTAAAAAATGGTTGTTAAGAGTAATTGTTTTAAGATTTATTTATTGTTTTATAGCGTCGTTACCTTAGCTATTTTATTTCATATGTAATTAGTAACCGTATGCAGGAGAATTAGATACATTTGTTCCATGACACAATATTTCCATTACACATGTAATATTTTCAGTATGCTGCCATGTTAGTGATTTCGTACCTCTTGTAATGGAACACACACACGCACATCTTGTATGAAGAACTGCAGAAAGATTAGCAAACGAGAACATCATAAACTGAAGTGAAGAAAGTGGAATACATGGTTCGTTAAAACCCAAAATGTTCACTGATTAAAAATGGTTCGTGTTTAAGGTTTAATTTCTGTCAATTCTTAAGTTCCAACACGTTTGTCCGCCACTGTACCTTCATTTGTATACGGTCGTTTTCAACCTGGTGACATCACAACCTTTGTCTATGGTAATTTTCCCTCGTATGCACTTTGGTGAAAATTGACATTCCCAATTCGATTTTCACAATTTTTTCTTCTCCGATTTTCACTACTATCCCCAACTTCACTTCCGATATCCATCCCACTGTGCAAATTGAAACCTTCTTTCGTATTATTTTCTTGCTATATGTTCTTTAATACGTTGTTATCGAATCCACCTTAAGTATGTACTACAACTTATTTATGCTTGGTTTAACTTTTGTTCGAAATATGTACTGAAAGAAAAAAAAACAGCTTACTCGGTGTTGCGTCGAAGTTCTGCAATATCTAGCGACAGCAGTAATGATTAACTGCGTTCTCCGTAGTTAAAGAAAACTGATTGCAAATGAGAAAGAAGTGATAAAACAAAATTGATTAATTTGAGGTAGGGGAAAGATACTTTTAAAAAGAACTCCGCTTTCCCGTACAGCGTAGAAAATTTATTCGTTATTTAACTTGAATCTACGGCCAGATAACAACCATTGCCTAAGCCCATCATATATTTGAGGAATGACAAGGAAGAGGAAGTTAGGTGTCAGGGTCCTTGTCTAGATACCATACTGGAATTGGCTTGAGAGACCTACACGGGCCGAAAAGTCCAATCCAGCCCGAATGTACCTAGGCCCAGCCCAGCCCGGGCCCGGAAAGTTTTGGAGGTTTTTGGCCCGAGCCCGGCCCGGCCCGATAAGTTTTAAAAATCGTGGCCCGAGTCCGGCCCGGCCAGATAAGTTTTTAAAATTCTTGGCCCGAGCCTGGTCCGATAACTTTTTTTAAAATTCTTGATACTAGCCCGGCCCGGTATTTGACACTGCCCGGCCCGGTATTAGACTGCAACCCTGACTTCATCCACCATTTCTTCTTGTGGGTCGGTGAAGTGGAGAGAAGAGCAAAGAGTGCGGTTTTCTTTCATTTTTATATTAAGACGACAACTCTGACTGTTCACCCCCTGGCATCCAGTGGTTGGATTGACCATATTCTGGTATTGACGCGGATCATCAGGCTTCAATACAGATATTGTCTTCTGTTATTTATTGAAGGAAGGGCATGTAGTCACTTGTGTGACTGCCAACTGGGGTGAACAACTAATCCTCTATATGGTGAAAGTGGAGCCGCTAAGCAACACCAACTATAGCTGTTTGTAATACCTTTCACTCCACGTGCACACAGACTTCAACGTTTGGCTCCAATCAGCCCGAGCCCGGCCCGAACTGAAGAGAAAGCAGTGTCGGCTCGCCCAAGCCCGGCCCAGCCCAGCCCAGCCCAGCCCAAAGAAATAGCGGAGCTGGCCCGCCCGATCCCGATCCGCAGGCCGAGCCCGGCCCGTGCAGGTCACTACCAGACAGTATAGCCAGCAACAAGACTGGAACTAGAGAGGATCCAAAGTCCGCGACCTTCACAATAGACTACGGGAGGTCGATACAAGGTAGAGAAGACCACGTAATCTCTATTTGTAGGAAAACGATCAATAAACAAAAGTTTTACGTAAAGTACGGTACTTCAAGATTCTTATGAGGTAAAATTTGAGGAATAGATAAATAGATATGATAGACAATAAAATGGATCAATAAAACAGACAAACCAGGTTTAACCTTAAATAATGTACAAAAAAGAGGTTTAGAAATGTATTTTTCAGTTCCACCTCATTCATTCTCCACATAATAAAGGATAATAAAGGAATATCTGTTTAAGATTTCCAGTTTCTGTAGAATGTCCCATCACACTGGGCATTAAAAAAGAATATCCATAGCGTGTATATCTGAGAATATTAATCTACGTTAACATTTTCGAGATATCTCTAGAATATTCTGAGAATGTGCAAGAATGTCTCAAGGAATATTCTCATAACATTCGCTCACTCTGAACATTCAGATATTCATGGAAAATTTTATATTTTCATTGCAAAACCAGCAATATTTTAATCACATATACCAGGAATATCGATGAACATTCTGTGGGGGATTCCAATGTCCTCACAGGGATATTCGTAAGATATTCTTAGAATATCATTGTGGTGTATGGGTGGTCGTCTGGTCGAAGAGGTTGGAAGTAGCCTATTGGAGACCAGAAATGTTTTGTAACCACCCAATTTCCCGAAATAATTTACAAAGAGAATGTAGTAATTTATAACAATGTATTAGCATATCAATATGAAACTCACATACTATTAATTCTTGTTACATGTATATAGTAAGCAATGTTTGTCTATTATTGTTAACATAATCAAGGGACCACACATGCAATGCATATGTGATGTTGCTCTTGTATCCAATCAATCTAACTAACAGAAGCGTAATGTAGTAAATTAGCATTGCTAATTTGTTAATTTTCACACAACGTACCAATATTATTTGTAAAAGTGTGCAGGAGATTCTCAGGATCCTCAGCGCAACTAAAAATCAATGTTTCAAAGCAAAGGTTATTACCGTTGTTCCTATAATAACGTTAATTGTCAAATTATCTACTGCGCGCACCCCACCCTACCCCACAGAGAGAGAGGGGGGGAGAGAGGGAGAGAGAGGGAGAGAGAGAGAGCAGTGGAGTAATTACGACATATAATAATGTTAACGTCAGTGTGAAACGCTTTGTAATAATTAAACATATATATGGCAATTCCTGGGGCTACTATTTTACAATGAACATTTCCATAGAACAGAAAAAAAAAACAACCATTAATACCACTAAAACATAACTCATATTTATTACTAGGAATATTATTTTGTTAAAGTCGTATGACAATGTGATTAAAGTGTCAGTTGACGTAGAAAAAGAAATACATAAAATATGCAGGCGTTGCGGTCAGTAATAAGTGAACAGAGCGTGCTATAATACAATCGCTAGAACTGTAGAAATGTAAACATCAAATTTTACACAGTAACTTCATGTGTGGAGGGTTCACTGATAGTTATTAGTCAAAAAACCGCGGGAGTTAAAGATAACGATCCCAGGAAAGTGGTTGATGTCAATGATGAAGTGAACCTCGGGTTGGCCAAAAGATTAGAATGCTCGCTTTCTGTGTGCGTGGTCACAGGTTCAAATCCGGGTTCGGAACCCACTTTACTAAAAACTGTAGGTTTCGTCCTTAGTAGCTCACCAGCTCGTTTAGGACGTTAATAACAATTCACTTAACTCACTTGTTGCATTCGGATTATTCCAGCATTACATGACTCAGTTGTAATGACTAACGTGCTGAACTCGCTTTCAGCAAATTCCATTACAGTTAATGGATTCTCAGCTGAGGGTTACAACGTACAGGCATTTCCTCACATCTTACCGGCTGGTGAAGCGACTCTTCTCAACAAGCGATACTCGAAAACAGTTCTAATGAACACAAACTTTTCCCCATCAAATGATCCGAATTTGTTAGGACGCAAGCGAAGACTGATGAGTGAATTAGCTACTTCATTTCATGAGATCCACAACTTTCCTCTAAAGCATTGCAGGAAGAGTTCACTAAGCTCAATTACTATTAGCTGGTTTGAAAACATTAAGGAAAAGTTTTGCCTTTTTGGCGTGTCCCAAGTTTGGTAATTTTATTTCGTTCCTCCTGCTACGTGCATAAGATATACCGAACCTGTCTCTACATAATCGTATATAGGAACTACTGAACCAGTTTCGAGTAAAAATATTTATTTTTTTAACACCTTGAATTGCACCAGTAGTCGCCACTTTAAAATCAGACTGTACCAGTGGTCGCCAGGCTTATGCACTAGGAGTTGCCACTCAAACTAAACTGGATTTTTCATTACGTGAACAGATTGTCATTACAATTAGAAACTAATTTAAAAAAAAAAACCCTTGATATATTAAACATTACCATTTGATAAAACAATAAACGGTACTTTGAGTATTTACATAAAAAATATCAAATACATTACTTTCTCTTTACAAATTTATAGGTGCAACTTCCGATTTGCTACAGAAAGCTTTCATCATGTCTAAGGCCATTGCTGACTACATCATCGCTGCTACTAGATGACCCCCGCCCCCCTCACACACACACAGTGGCACAGAACCCCCTCTCCCAAGGAAAAATATGTTTATAAAACTATTATTTCACCAATTTATCTCACAAAAGCTTACATTTGTTTGCAAACAAATCAAATTTATCTAGAAATATTAATTTTCAGGGATACCGTGTCATATTCCGTGATAAACTTTAGCAATATAAGGGACGTTAATAACAATGCTTAGCAATACCGGAGTCATACTTAGCAATATATGTATGATCAATTTATACTTAAAAGATTCACTTAGAGGGAAAATATGGAAATGTCTCTGCTCTCTTCCACCTGCGCCGCCCCCTCTACTCACGAGAATCCTGGACCCATCACTGGCACACATCATCTTCGGAACGGAAGACTACTCTCAATATTCTCTTCATCACAGTATTAAAAAAAAAAAAAAAAAAAAGCACGCGGATATCTAGTAAAAGTACAATTTTGATTTATGCAATTAAATGTTGAATCAGGTTCAGAGATATCAATGAAATCGTTCATACACAGAGTATATTCGACCTATCCCTATCATTGATCGTTTACCTAAGTAGAAATTTTACATATAAATATTTACAGACTTTCAAAGGGGAAGTACGGTTTCAGCTGTGATAATGGCTATTTGATATTTATACGTAACCTAACCTTTAAATCAATTTAGGTCAGTACCGTGATACCCTTTTAAATGTTTGAGTCACATACATCTAAACACATCAGTGCCAAACTGACGGAAAATTCACGTCAGTCATAAATCAGAAATAATTGTCGATAGTAATTGGACCCCTGGCGACTACAAGTCCCAGTGGTCTAACGCCGATCAAACCAATACGAAATGATCAACGAATAAAAATCAATGAATTTATTGACACATTTCAATGCATTCAAGGAATCATCACATGTCCTAGTAGTCGGCGGGGCTGGCGAGCACTAGTGCAAACAGGAAGATGGTGTATGAGTAGTCGCCACCCACTTAGAGCCGTCAAAAAACCAGCCAATATAGGACATCAGAGGCGTATTCTACGGTTCATAAAACTTGAGTTCAGTCCTTTAAAAGAAGCATTATTGTAAACGCATAACAGTTTTAAACGAAAACATATCAGAGATCCGCTTAAGGATATACACTACAACCCATCCGCCGTCACACGACACGTTTGTTGTGTTTACCTCAACTGTCTCGTCCCATCGTGCCTTGAGCCTTGACACTGCAAACGTCATCTCGCTTCATCTATTAAGCTTTGCAGAAACCAGCGGTCATTTGATCAGCTTTCTATACCTGTTGCTGTTCCCTCATTTTCATACATTTTCTGCGAAAGTGGCGACAACTGGTATACATTTATCATAGGATCTTCTTCGTCGGTAATTCTGCCTAAGGTTCATGATACTGGACAGCCTCCATTTCCAGCGCTGCCTGGCTTGTGTTTCATCCTTCACCTTCTGGAAACACATTGAAACACTTCAGATCGCTAATATTGTGTATTGCACGCGTAGTGTACCAAACATATGGTAACCTTACACTTTACTTAACTAACACGAACCAATCGAATTGACCTATAGCGATCTGATAGTCAAGTTATTTGAGAGGCTTATACAGGAAATGTGTAGAACAAAGTAATAAAGTAAAGGATGGTAAAATTCTACAATAATAATGTATTATTATTACCCTTCAATAAAGTAAATCCCATGTCGTGGTGAGATTATTGGAAACTAAACTCGGTATGAAAAAATTAGCTTCAGTCAAACACAGTACACATACATCACGCGTTTTGTTCTTAATTTTCAGGTTACTCTGGGGGAAATGAAGAGGAGACAGGCCTATATTGCAAAACGATTCTCATACATTGCAGGCGTCTCAGTGTATGGTCATAAGACGGACAAAATAGAAAATGAAGAAAAGGAGAAGAAAGGGAAGGACGCGAATATGTATAAGCAATCTGTCTGTTTCTCTCTCTCTCTCCCTCTCCCATTTCTCTCTACATATAATCTTCCTTCTTCGTATCTTGTCTCTTTTTCATCTGTCGCTCTCAGTTTGTATGTGTTTAAATTTCTTTCTTTCCGAATCATTTATTTGTGTACAATTTCTTTTCTTTAGTTCACAATGGTTCTTGCAACGTTAACTCATTTCACGACGTCATAGAATGATGAAATTTTGCACAGCGACGTAAGTCGGGTGACAATACAATATTCCATTGTTACTTTAATATATTTCTATATTTTAATTTTTCTTTTTAATACGGACTTCTTTATCGTAAAATAAATACTGTAAAGCCTGTAACGATCTGTAGTTTGACTGGTTGCAGGACACTTTATTATTTGGGTCACACGAACACCAAAATTACTCGATAATAATAATAATAAACTCTTTAAAGACATACTTTTCTTAAACAATTCGCACTGCAAAGTAAAAAAAATGTTTATTAATTAATAAAAAGAAAGGCATGTGGGGCGCCAATTCAAGAATTTATAAAGTGAATATATGTGAAAGCACGTCCCATGCTTTTCTTTTTAGTCATGCATACACAAAATTATTTTTTACTTTTTAGAGCGAATGATTTAAGAAAAGTAAGTCTCTAAAAAGTTCTTATATTATTTTTTCAATTTTTTTTCAATCTATTGCTAATTCATGCATATCAAGAAAAGTCCTTAGCTCTCGTTGTTTACTGATTTCTGCAACACGGGGGTGGGGTGGAAGAAGAGACGAAGCTCTCTACCTCAAAGAATTACAGCATAGAAGGAATAAGTTGGGTTGGGATTTAGAATATGGAATCTTCTTTTGTACAAGGGCGTGAATGGGTTTTTAACGTAAATTGCATCTTACAAATACGGATTAACATGGAACTTATTTTCCAGAAGCCATAATAAGTTATTTATTGAATTTGCAGTTGTTTGAATTTTGTCATTCTAGACAAACGAGGTGAAGCATACTTCATAAAACTAGGAGAAATTTTGTTTTTCTTTGAATCCATTAAAATGTGTTGTTATTTCATTAGAGTACTAATTAAGTGAATTATAACAAAAATGTCCATCATTTGCGCATTAAGCTCTCATCAGTCTAACCAGATTCTTCGAATTACATTCCCTTAATAATTTAATTACATGAGAAGGACTGCTTATTTATCTATCAACAGAACATGCGCGTTCATGAAGCAATGTTCCATGGGTAGGTAATACGTGAGTTAAGAGTCTTTCAAACAATTAGAGACTATTAGACTCATTTTGTTTTCGTTATATCCAATTAGGTACAAGCTAATCTCCAGTCTCTGATAATCTACTAAGTAGCCTCTTTCAATGCACTTTTTATTATCAAATTTTTTATGCTTCCGAAATTTTAAACGAGTTACATTTGAGGAATTACATAGTGAAGAAGTAGAAACGATCACACCAAACCACAGATAAAAGAAAGCATAAGATGAATATGCATTATTCAAATATAGGCAACGCGGCCGCAAGGAAAATTTCAAAAAGCTTTGGTAAGCTTTATTTTTATATGGGCCAGTCTAGTAACTTTGGACCTTTTTTTACAAACTTTTATTGCTCATTCATGATACAAGGAAAACTTCTGTCTCATACAATATAAATCATACAATGTAGACAATGACATTTGACGCAAACACAGGATATGTACAAGAGAATAGCTCGCAATTAATTAAAATGTGTTTTATAAACTTGGAAAGTTATTGGGTAATTCAGTCTGTCTACGAACTGAGTATAATTAATCACACTTCGTCTATTACTTTTAGGAAATTAGCAAATAACCGGCGTTGAATAGTAGACGTACCTAACTTCCAACGAGTGCGCTTCAGGAAGTCCATATAATCTTCTGCTGACATCAACTTTTGGGGTGTAACAAATACATATAGCAAGGTGTGTGCAGTTATCCAAACTACATCATTATTCTTCGTTCGGGGATAAAAATTGTACTCTGGCAGAAGAAACATATCGCTCGTGAAAAACTGTCGTGGTCGCCTACAGATTAAGGCTAACATCCTTTGTAAGATGTTCCAAATTATCATAAGGATTCCATATTCTGTTAACCTATGTCCCAGGGAATCCAGTTTGTTGAATTGTAGGCAAAGTTCTGTTGTACTGCGCTGAATCTTACACATGCGTTCTTGAGTTGGTATTAGGTCATTGACAACTTCATACCATAAACTACGAATATGCTGTGGTAGCCAATTCTTATGTATGTTAACCCATATATTATTCCAGTCATGGTCAGGAAATTTTTGCACCACACGTGGAATTATCAATCCATAAACATTTTTTCTGAGACTAGAATACAACTGTTTCGGGTCAAAATAGATTTGGTGGCCAATAAGTAGTGATGAGCGCAAGAGTCTTGGTCTTGCAGTTTTGGTTTTGGTCTTGCATGCAAGACCAAGACCAAGATCAAGGGGTGCAAGACCAAGACCAAGACCAACACAATACCTGCAAGACCAAAACCAGCCTGCAAGAGTCTTCCACAAACACTATTTGAATATTTTCAAAAAGTGGAAAGGAAGGGGAAATCATTATATCCTTCACTTGAATTTCTTTGGCTTCTGTAAAAAACCCGCTGGAATGGTGGTGTTCTCAGTTGTGCAAACCGTGTGAGTGGATCTGAGAATCATGCCGCTGTTACTGTAGCATACTAAACTAAACTTACACTGTACACTAAACTTACAATAGAAGGAAAAAGTCTGTTAAGGGCCAAGTAAAGCCAAGATCTCCGACAAGAGATGGGAGAACTATTATTATGGGCCTTCATTGTTATGGGCATAATAACAATGAAACGATTTCAACAATGAACAAGATAGAAAATGAAAAATCGGCACGGATAGAAGTCTTGAATTACTTATGAACTTTCTTCTCTGAAAGTCTCAACTCTCTACGATTGAATTTGTAGGAGCAGCATTGAAATTTCGTGCAACGATAAAAATACATTAGACACATACGGAGATCGTGCTGCCATCTCTTGTTGGAGATCTTGGCTTTACATTCTCCTTAAGGATAATTTGGATAAAAGGTAAAAGGAAGTCTGATGTCCTGGCTTTTCTGATGTTAGGTTTGTCGTGGTATGATCTATTGATCCAGATTAAGGTGGATTATGGTCAGTTCGGAGTCTGTACTGATTTGTGTAACCAAGTCTTTGTGTTTGTTCTAAGCTACTAGTCGGTTTTATAAAATGTCTGTTGATATGTGTTATTGAAAACTGAGTTCTGTTTTGTGTCTACGGAGAATTGAGCCGAATAAAACAACAGTTTTTGCAGTACACTTGGTAATTGTTCGTCACTTGTAGATAAAGTCGGGAGGAATATTACTAGATGTGGGCTATGGTTTTGGATGCAAAGCAAAAGTTACTTTAGAGTAAGCTAGAGGTAACAGGCGTGTGGGCTTGTATTGAGCACAGAAATGCATCAAATTCAGCAGGTTTACTTTGATACATTTGTTCAACAGAAAAGTATTGGTCCACAATCTCGTAAGTAATTTTACCGAGCGGCCGTAGGTGAGTTGGTAGAGCTCTGGCGCCACATTCGGAAGGCCCGTGGATGAAATCCCACGACCGGCCATCCTGGCTGAAGTTTTCTAGAGTTTTCGTCAGTCCCGCCAGGTGAATGCTGGGATTGTACCTTAACTCAAAGCCCTGGCCGCTAACTTTCCCATTGTTGTCCCAAGCCTCAGGCCATAGATGCTTGTTAGGCTTAAATAAATTCAAATTCAAATTTGTAAGTAATGATACTTTCTATCACTCCTCTGCTAGAGCTCGCTTGAGCCATAACTAGTCTCATCATCGTCAGTTGTCTGGGTTTGTGGACATTAGTGCTTCTTAGACGAAAACAACAATACTAACAAGGGAATCTATTTTGCTGTTCAGCGAGTTTTGACTTCGGACATGTTTTTTGACCTTATTTGAAGCATATAGATAGCGAAAATAACGCGTAGACTCGCACTCTGTCATATATTTGTGTCCCGAATAAGTCGAGTCGTGTAATTTGAGCGACTTTTAAGCAGTAAAATCAACCTTAAAGGTGAAACTTTATATTAACTAAATGAGTTATCAGATGTATTTCCGTAGGTACTTTTACATGTAGAACACAAATTTCACCATGAAACTGTTCGCAAATTGAATGTTTTTTATACAAACTCCAGTTTATGATCGAAAATGAACAAAATTCCATAGAATCGCCCACCTTCCCACCTTCCCCTTTCTCACAGTTGTATTGTTGTTCCTTTACGGCATTACTTTCTATGGAATTTTGTTCATTTTCGATCATAAACTGGAGTTTGTATAAAAAACATTCAATTTGTGAACATTTTCATGGTGAAATTTGTGTTCTACACGTAAAAGTACCTACGGAAATGCATCGGATAACTCATTTAGTTAACATAAAGTTTCATCTTCAAGGTTGATTTTACTGCTTAAAAGTCGCTCAAATTACACAACTCAACTTATTCGGGACACAAATATATGACAGAGTGCGGGTATGTGCGTGCTATTTTCGCTATCTATATGCTTCAAATAAGGTCCTAAGTCAAAACTCGCTGAACAGCAAAAATAGTTGTAAGTTTTAGTTATACACGTTGTATGTTTGGTCTTCCTTTGGAACTTACCTGGAGTACGGAGAATGGTAAATAATTGGAACAGTGACTAGAAGATGACAGAGAGCACAGTTCTATGGATTGTTACAAGGTAAGAACTTTAATGTCTAAATTATTTTGGATATCATTTTCGATAACCCATGATTGTATTCTGTCAAAGCTTATGAAACATGGTTGTGTGCCTAAAACAGCAAGTAAACTAAAAGTAAAATAATAAAATGTTAGTGATGTTGTTCAGATTAACGCGAAATTGACCTTCGGTAGTTCTATTCTGTACACTTACATGAAGATAAACAATACATTAAAACATATTTCCGTTACTATTGACGCATTAAGGCAGGCAATGATACGCATAGCTTTACTATTCCCTATATCCGGTGTAAAATTTACATATGAAACGTATACATTTTTTAAAAGCAAGACTTGCAAGACTCTTGCATGCAAGACCAAGACTGGGCGAGCAAGACCAAGACCAAGACCAAGACCGCTACGGTCTTGGTCTTGCTTTTGCTCATCACTACCCATAAGTGGTATATAATTCCATTCTGTGGTCAAGGCATATGTAACCGCACCACAAAGTTTCAAATAATTAACATTACCGTAGGAGGGTTATGAGCTGGGATACTGTCGGTCCAGCAATTAAGCCACTGACTAGTGTGAGTTGTTTGTAGACGATACAGTTTGAAATTACGACTTAAAAACAACACTTTTTAGTTGAACATCAATTAATTGTAAACCGCCACACTCGTGTGGTAAATGCAACACCGATCTCGCCACGCGAAAAAATGTCCTTCCCAGATGAACCAACCAATTAATGATTGTATTTTCTTTGCATATTTAGCAGGTAAAGGTAAAATCTGGCTCATATACCACAATTTACTACAAATCTACGAGTTCACATACCAAATGCGTTGCACTAACGTAAAGTCTCGTTTTTTATGTTTCATACATTGTATTCTGATTTGGGAAGTAAGGGGTTCCCATACCGCTGTATCCTGTGCCTCTTCATCTAATGTAAAATTAATGCCCAAGATTTTCATCTTCTAGACTGATTCATAAGGTAAAATACCTGGGATCTAGTACCAACGCATGGCACTTGTTAAAAGGGAAACTTTTCGATTTCCTAAAGTTTAACTGTACCCCGCTAGCAGTGCAATAAAGTTGTATTGTCTCATAAATACATATAATATGTTCGGCAGTTGTGCAACTCACACTGACATCATCTGCATAAGCAAAGACATTCAAATTTTGAAAATCATGTAACTGAGGTTGTCTAAAGCTATTTAAAGTATACAAAAATGGGGTCAAACTCAGTGCAAATAACATCATTGATAAAGCACAACCCTGACAGACTGACCGTCGTATGGCAAATGATTGAGATAAATATCCATTAATAGAAATTTGAGATTTGGCATTACAATATAATGTTTGTACAAGTTGAATCAGTCTCTGATCAAAGTTCATGCAGTGTAGCACTGCATATAAATACTCGTGATCTACGCGGTCAAATCCACAAGCAAAATGTAAATAAAACAGAAACGCTGGAAGTTTTCGCTTGAAGCGAAAATAATTTATCAAGTCTCTAATACTATTTAATGCATAATAAATGTTGTATTGCTTAGACAGTGCAACTTGCATAGAACCAACCAAGTATTCAACGTGGGGCTGAAGCATATTAGCATAAAGTTTGGATATGATCTTGAAATCAGTATTCAGTATCGCGATTTGACGATAATCATATATAGTACAACAATTATTCTTTTTAGGTATAAGAATTATTATGCCATCATTTTGTAACACATTACCTTGTGTTATGATTTCATTCACTATTTGCGTAAATGTCTCACTAATGATATCCCAATAGCATAAAAAAACAACAACATATAGCTTAAACCATCCTTGCCAGGACAACTGTTTTTGTTTCAAGATTTTAAAGTGTTCAAAATTTTATAAGCAAACACTGGCTGTAACAATTGATCGTTTTCTTCGTACGTTAATTGGTATGGTACATGAGAAAACAAATAGTTCCAGTCCTGAGTTGACACTTGCTGTTTGGCGTACAGCCGTTCATAATGCTGCTTACATATGCGCATTATATCATCGTGATTAGTAAGTACATTACATTCATCATCTTGTAATTGTGAAATTAATAATTGTTTTCGACGGTTATGTGCACGAATAAGATGAAAAAAAGGATATCTGTTCATTATTAATAATTTCACTAGGGTACGTTGTATTAGTGAACTTATTCAATTTCGTTCGTTGCATTTGCATAATTTTGTTTATCTCTATGAAATTTTCTGTTATGCGGCCCTAACCATAGCTGATTCAAGACACCGTACTAACATTCAAGTGTGTGATGAATTTCACGCTTTTTTTTTCTGTTCCTTGCCATTGAAAAAAACTTTTTAATTTTATCTTTTGTATATTGCGTCCTCCAATGATTCTTTGTACAAAAATATTTCTGTTGTTTTACACAATAACTCCATTTAGATTTAAATTCTTGATAAGTAGCTTCATCATCCAATAAACGAGGATTTAATTTCCAATAGGTAGGACCAAAAGCCTTATCCGGGCTCTGTAAACAAATATTCATAATTACAGATATATGATCGCTATATTCAGCTGCTACAGCTGTGATAGTAGATACCTGTGGTATAAGATCAGAACTGCAGTAGAAACGATCCAATCTGGACTGCATTGTACTCGTTTTATATGTAAAAATAACATCATTACGTTTGGCAACCCAAACCTCAATTAATTGCAATTTGACAAACAAGGTTTGTAAACTTGTACATGGTACAAAATATCCTATTGTATCACAAGCCCGCAACACAGCGTTAAAATCACCAGCAAATATTAATCTATTAGTCTGGGAAAACCAAGGTATGATCTCGGTGTTATAGAAAATATCACGTTCTCGTCTGTTACAAAACCGCTTGGTGAGTAACCATTTATAAATAAGGTGTTGTGGCTAACGAAACTGATGCCTCTACCAGATAATAAGCGTTGGGTTTCATTGTAATGAATACCATGTTTAATTACAATACCACAGCCACACTGATCTATTCCAATATTCGTAATAGCATCGTAACCATAAATCAAGTCTAACTGTGTTGTGCATAATTCTTGAATAAACAATACATAAACATCAAATTTAAACGGAAATTGTTGTAACAAGTTAATCTTAAAATCAGAGAAAATTCCATTGATATTGATTGTCGCTATTCGTGTAGTAATGGACATATCAAGAAAGCAGATGAGAAAATAAACAACCTCAAACACTTCATTCCAATGCCCAAGGCAACCTGTTAGTGGAACACACAAAACAGCGCGTGATAAGAAAAACACTCTTCTTTAGATGTGTAGGTTAGCAATTCCGTGGGCACTGTAAATCATGTGCACTGAACCAAGGTAGAGAGAGGGTGGGGGGACTCTCCAGCTCGATTGTCTGTTCGCATTGTAGCGCAAGCTATAACTCATAATCACACAAATTCCTGTATTGTTTGGTACTGACTGCTACCATGCAGAATTGCACGAGCAATAATCTTCCTCGCGTATTCTATCTGTCCGAATCGTTAGAAAAAATAAACCTGCAAACCATATCTATTTCTTTTTCGTTATGTTCTCGTTGTACGTAACAATATACACAAAAAATATAGTTGCATCTGACCGACACCGTCTGAAAAGGCGAAAATAAAGAAAAAAAATAACATGAAAAAAATCAGCCCTGATTATTTCTTTTGTCTAGTCTCAGGTAATTCATCCTCACATTTTTCGGATTCATTACGCTCTTTCCGTTTCCGACACTTTTCACAGATTCCTCTTTTTCCAAATAAAGGAGAGAAGCTAAATTGGATAGAGGAAGATTTTCTTCTACCATTTCCATGTCGTGCTCTGTATTTTCTTCTGTAAACTGATCGGTCTGATTTGGCATAGATCAAGAAGAATGTTCATCTGATTCAATAGGAGGGGAAAAGTTCCTGCCACTAATGTTCATACCGGCATTTACCTCGTGGAATTAAAACTGAACGGGAGTTTTTGTGGGGACTGAAGAAGTCTCATTATAAGTAGGTATGGACGATGATGCAATTTCGTTATTTTGCCAAGTTGGACTGCAAGGAGGAACAGTAACAGCCATGCTATGCCACACACTATGGACACCATCTTGTTGTACACTTTCACTGGTGAGTGGGGGGTATTCTTCAAGTTGTTGCGGGGCAGGAAGTACACGTTCTTTGTGAACTTGGAGTGATGCGGTCAGCTCACTCACCTTATCCGCAGATGTTACACTTAAGGGCGGGGAGGATGGTGGCGTTGACACATGTCGCTGAAGGCGCATTTTATATTTTTCACAATTTGCTATGGAGTGTGTTGGATCCTGGCAAAAAAAACAAATCGGAATCTGACCATCATAATAAACTTGACCTCTAAAACTGTTTACCATAATACGCGATGGAATGGGACGAACAATTTGGACAGATGGGACACGTGTCGCATTGAACACTGGGAAACAAAAACGTTTACCCCATTGTTCATTAACAATCTTTTTCACAGAGCCATATTGACTGAGAACATTTTGAATAGCACTATTATCGAGTTCTAATGGTGAGTTCAATATACGAACCGAAGTTGTCCCATCATCTGCAGGGGAAACAAGCACTTGACTTGTAGTTCCATCGTCATGGGTATAGGGAAGTGTTGACGGAGTGGACCAGAGAAATTTATCATAACTGCCCACTGACACAAATTT